>CAUYLG010021154.1:0-100663 GCA_963573385.1 Cacajao melanocephalus | reverse complement strand
ACAATAACAGGGCTATGTGTGGGAACTGCAAGCTGGAGTTTCTCTCTCTGTCAGAGGTGTCTTCTTAAAGCTCAGGACAGTATTGAGATACCACCTCACACCAGTTAGAATGGTGATCATTAAAAAATCTGGAGACAACAGATGCTAGAGAGGATGTGGAGAAAAAGGAAAACTTTCACACTGTTGGTGGGAGTATAAATTAGTTCAACCATTGTGGAAGGCAGTGTGGCGATTCCTCAAGGATCTAGAAATAGAAATTCCATTTGACCCAGCAATCCCATTACTGGGTATATATCCAAAAGATTATAAATCATTCTATTATAAAGACATATGCACACATATGTTCATTGTGGCACTCTTTACAATAGTAAAGACCTGGAACCAACCCAAATGCCCATCAATGATAGACTGGACAGGGAAAATGTAGCACATATACATTACGGAATACTAGGCAGTCATAAAAAATGATGAGTTCGTGTCCTTTGTAGAGACATGGATGAATCTGGAAACCATCATTCTCAGCAAACTGACACAAGAACAGAAAACCAAACACCTCATGTTTTCACTCACAGGCAGGTGATGAACAAAAAGAATGCTTGGGCACTGGGAAGGGAACAACCCTCACTGGGCTAGGTCAGGGAGGGGGGAGGGGAGGGGAGGGGAGGGACAGCAGCAGGTGGGGAGGATGGAGATGGATAACACCGGGAGAAATGTCTGATGTAGAAGATTGTGGGAGGGGGGGGATGGAGACAGCAAACCACCATGGCATGTATGTACCTATGCAACAATCCTGCAGGATGCAACATGCCCTTTAAAATGTGCTGCTTTATTTACAGTTACCTCTTTTACTCAAAGGGGAAGCTACCTGAAGCAGTTTGATCAGCATTTTAAACTTGTTACTATTGCTAAAAATTAAGTGTTTTAATGGCAGACACTCTGACTCCAGACATAGTAATTAAAGATCATTGTTGAGTCAAGAGGTGAGTATAACACTGATCCTCTTTGGTTTTGGTCATTAAAACCTCATATTAGTAAAATATGAGGTTTGCAAAGCAAAAGCCATAGCTGGAAAGCCAATTTGTAGTTAAATAGCCATGTTCTATCAGTTAGCAGAAGTGCGGTTGTATAGCCATGACAAAGAATTTCTGAGCTTCGGTGGCTGAAAACAACAAAGGAGTGTCTCTTGCTTGGTTGCATGTCTTTTGTAGGTCAGTTGAGACAGCAGCTAACAAGAGTAGTCTCTATATAAAAGATAATTATATTTTTGTGTATTTAGTAGAGACAGGGTTTCGCCATGTTGGCCAGGGTGGTCTCGATCTCTTGTCCTCATTATCTGCCCGCCTCGGCCTCCCAAAGTGCTGAGATTACAGGCATGAGCTGGGCATGGTGGCACATGCCTGTAGTCCCAGCTACTCAGGAGGCTGAAGTAGGAGAATCACTTGAACCCAAGAGGCGGAGGTTGCAGTGAGCCAAGATTGTGCCAGTGCACTCCAGCCTGGTGACAGAGTGAGACTCTGTCTCAGAAAAAAAAAGATAATTAAACATATGGCAAAGAATAAAAGATCACTCTGAAATTAATTACTCAGCTCAAAACTGATCTGTCACTTTTACTCACAACTCATTGGCCAGAACAATTCTCAAGGATAGCTAGACATACTCCATCAGATTCAGTGACTAACCTGTGTTCCAACTTTCAGACTAGTCCCCAAAGAAATCTATGTTCCAACTTTCAGACTAGTCCCCAAAGAAATCTATCCATTTTGAAAATGTCCTACCATTGAGTTTTACTCCATTAACAAGCATTGATTAAATACTTATCATGTGCCTAGCATTGTGCTTGGTATAATAAGGGCCACAGAATAAGTTTAAGATTTTATATTTATCTTCCAAAAGTTTCCAATATGGCTGGAGGATGATCAAGAAAGAAGAAAGATGTATAATAAGACAAGATAGGGCAAAAAAGCATGATCAGTGATGTGGTAACCAAATCAAACATAGGACATTTCTTTTTCTCTACCTATACATGGAAAAACTGATCTGCTACACCAGCACTGTCCAAAAGGTACACAATACAAGCCACACTTGCAATTTTGAATTCTCTCACAGCCATTTACAAAAAGCAAAAAGCGCAGGGAAAATCAAATTTACTAATACCTTTTATTTAACCCAATATATCCAAAATATTATTATTTCAACACACAGTCAACAAATTACTAATGGATCTTTTCACATCCTTTCCTTTATAATGAGTCTTCAAAATCCAATGAGTATTTTGTGCATATATCTCACTTCAGTTCAAACTAGACCTCAAGTGCTCACATAGCTAGCGGCTACTGCATTAAAGTAACATAACAAGAACATTCACACGCTTATTGCTTACTTGGCCAGAATTTTTTTTAAAAAGAAACTGCTGGTGCTGCATGGCATGCCTGCTGATTTTTCTGGTTGTTTAACATGATGCTTTTTCTTGGAGGTCAATATATGTATAGCTTATTTTTATTCTGCAAAGTGATAGGGTTCCATGGACTTAAAGTAGTCAGGACTGCAAAGCGTGCACTGGGAAAGAAACACTAGTCCATCCAAAGTTAGGGGATTCAAGTAACAAACCAAACGCGTGTTCTGTTAGGGCTGCAGGTGGGGGAAGGGGCTGAGCAGAGGATAGGAGTGTTGAGGATGTGCCTAATTAAAGGCTGCTTGTTGAGAGTGCAGCCCTTCTCTTAAAAGGTTAAACAAAAAGCAGGGCCACTGTATTTCAGCAGGCTAATTACCAAGAATGGCTCTGACCTTTTCTGTTCCTGGAGATTTATGATAGAACATTTTCCTTTGACTTGGCATAGGGATCCTTCGATCCAGGTTGAGCATAATCAGGTGTGCTTCTAATGGAACACTTTCTTTGCATAAAGGCATGTCGGTGTTCCCAAGCATGCCCAGGAAGAGTCCCACAATGGAAGAGTCCCCGAGGGTGTTGTGTGTCTACTCTTTCACAAGCACCCCACCCTTCTGAGAATCAACTTTATCTATGGAGTTGAAGAAACACAAAAATAAACTATTTTCACAGCAGAAACTGTTATTGACAAAGGCTGTGGAATCTGAGCCTTGAAAATGCTACCAGAGTCCAGTTAATCTAATAAAGCTCTTGATATTAATGGGCTTAGCTAGTGGGGAAGTTTGAAATTCCTTCTGAGAGTCAACAGGGTCCCTCGGTGAGCTAAAGTCCTTCAGTTGGTTTTTCTTTGGGCGCCAACATGCCAGTTGCACTAGATGTCCCATTGCTTCAGGACAGTCATTTGTACTTCAGTTTTGATTAATTCTGATTGGCTCGTTTTTCCAAGCCAGGTGTACAAACTCCATGACCTTGGCTGTTGGTTGGCTCTATTTCCTAGTGCTAATGAAGTAAAAAGTATCTTTGTAAACCCCAGGTGGGTCTGCTAACTAACTGACTTCAGCCACCTTGTAATACTTGCCAATCCTATCAAAGGAGAGGAATCTGGTAGAAAGCAGGCCAATCGATCCAATTCCCAGAAATTGACTACTCCCAGAAATACAACTTAAAAGGTAGACAGTACTCGTGAGTGGGTTCTGAATACATCTTTATCACCGCCTTTATCAAGGCAGCATTATTAAACTTAAAGCCTTGTCCTATACCTGCCATGATAATTTTTTTTCTCAAAATTGCTTCTTTCAGATGGAGTCAGCAGATCTAATTTTACCCTCATATACCTACAAACCATCAGTTAGTCTTGGCCCTTACAGTCACATTTCAAAATCTAGACTCAGATGATTTGTATTCATAATCTCATTTAACCATAGTGAGAAAGATAAACAATGTTTATTGAGAAAATCAACTAATGATAGAGGTCACCACCAATGATTGGGTTGATGAACATATCAGTGACTTAGGTTCTTTTTGTTTGTTTTGTTTTGTTTTTTGAGATGGAGTCTCACTCTGTCTCAGGCTGGATTGCACTGGCGTGATCTTGGCTCACTGCAACCTCTGCCTCCCAGGTTCAAGTGATTCTCCTGCTTCAGCGTCCCTAGTAGCTGGGACTACAGGTGCATGCCACCACACCCAGCTAATTTTTGTATTTTTTAGTAGAGACAGGATTTCACCATGTTGGCCAGAATGGTCTTGATCTCTTGACCCTGTGATCTGCCCACCTTGGCCTCCCAAAGTGCTGGGATTACAGGCATGATGAGTCACCACATCCAGCTGATTTAGGATTCTTTTGACTCTCCTTGCTTATTTTTCCTGAAATTCTGTAGTGAACATAAAACATTCCAAAGAGCTGACTTGTTTGTTAATTGTCCATTGAGAAAGGGCACTCAAATCTGATGATAGGAAAGAAGCAGGAACTTCATTCTCTGGTTTTGACTTTCAACATATCCAAGCTTCTGGAAAGATAAATGGAAGCAGCGTCACTTTGCTACTAGTTTCATTTTTCAGATCTAATTGTAAAAAGCTATTGGAAAAAATACCTCTTAATCTAAACAAAAACCAAACAACGATGCCTACATTCCCCCAGGGAGAAGCACAGCAATTGCTATTTATAATAATGGCAGCTGACAGCAAGGGCTCTAAAAAATGCTTTCCTCCCCCCCGTTGTCAGTTTTGGACTGATGTTGCAGGCAAACGAAGCCCTGATAACATTGGTGTATTGTTCCTGTAGGTCCTAACCCCAGCAGGCTACATCAGTATCTTCTGTCTGAAGAAGTTGCTTTCTTTTCATCAAACACATTCCAGAAGTCAGCGGTAAAAGCACTGACGGGGGAGAGCAGATTGATCCATTAACTCTCACCCAGTTCCTTGGCTGAACCCTCATTTCACATTCCAGTTTTAGAGATTTGGTGAGTTATCAAACAGGAAACAAGCTCTGAAAGGAATTGTGTCTTTGGAGGTTGTTGCCAAGGCTCCTTCTTGTAGCCTGTACACTCTGGAGAGGATGAGAGATTTGCTTCCTAACAATGGTTCTCAAGACTTCTCAAACTTTCTGCCTGAATTATGGAATGGGAGGACCTTGTTAAAATACATGTGATCAAGCAGTGGTGAAGCCTGAGACTCTGCATTCTCGTGGTTCTAATAAGCTTCCAGATGATGCCAATGCCATGTCCAGGAGCCACATTTTGAGTAGGAAGGAGCTAAAAAGCACTGGGAATCTGACAGAAGACAAAGTAGTTGCCTTTCATCCATTTGAGTTTGGGCTTCGGGTTATCCAACAATGCATCATATATACTTGCCAAATGGCATTGGGTTGAATGCAGCGGGAAGAAATACGTAACTGCCCAGCGTGTGGTTATTCAAACACCTACTGCTCAGTGTTGTGGTGAACAACACATAGTCACTTTAAATCCCACAGACCCAATGAGAATGAGGAATCCTGGCCAAAAACAAAGCTGTGTGTCTTTAAGGTGAGAAGATTGACAAGGGAAGATAGCCTCCATACTTTCAGCAAGGCTGAAAGAGGAATAATGATTATTTCCTCTGTGCTCAGTTCCCTCTCGGGTGACTTTTTAAGTTCAGGACGTATTCTAGGCCACTTTGAGGGGACATTCGATCTGGGTGTACCCTTTTAAGGCACCATTCCATGTGACTAAAATAAAGATCACGAGTGAGATCTGAAGCACAGAGAAGTGCTGCCTCAACAGATCTGAACCTGTGGCAAGTTGCAGCTCCTCACCATCATCCAAGTTTCACTTTTCTCTCAATTGAAGAGCCTGGGGTAACTGCTGAATTTAATTTTAGGTTTCTCCAAGAAGAGTGACCTTCTTACCTTAAACTCTTTAAACTTACTGATAAGGTTTCATGTCAGACAGACATGGCCCTGGTGTTTTGACATACCAGCTGTGCCACCTTGAACAGCAGACTTACTGTTACAAATGTCATTTTCTCTTCTGGAAAATTTAAATGATAACAACCTACCCCATAGCATTGCTGTGAATACTAAATAAGCTAACATATAAACCAAGTATGTATAGTCAAAATATATCAATAAACCAATACATGCACCTATCTTTCCAATTGTTAAAAAAGTAGAACATCGTTGTCCCCAGAACAGCTCAAAATTCTTCTAGGAGTAGAGAGGGCATTAGAAATGCCAAAGGATTTCCTTTGGTGGCTAATTTGATGGCTGGGAAATATTTTGGGAGAGAGAAGACCATAATTTAAAGTATACCGACATCAATAAATATTTCCTTAGCATTTAGCTGTGAGGGCTCTGAATCCTCTGTCTGTTCAGAAATTTCTAATTTAAAAATAATATGGTGCTTTGGGAGTTTTTGAATCCACACAAACGTCAGAAAGACCAGGTGTCGTCATAGTTTTCCATACTTAGGGAGATATGTACACTATCCTTACTTCTTCATGAGATGAGGAAGGAAGACAAGGTGACCTCCACTACCCCTTCAGCCCCATACCTCTTTGATTATATTGGGAAAAGGCTCAGAAATAGCATTAGTTATGACTAGAGAGTGAGATTGGCATTAGGACAGGCCACTACTGCCCAACTGAGGGGCAGATGACACCTTCAGTATTCTAATTGCAACATTCCTAAATAGCTGCAAAGCACACCCACCTCAGCCAATTGTTATTAGGCTCAGATGACTTTCTTGAGATTACAGAATTGGACAGAGTTTATTGCTAAACATTTGTTGAAATGGCTTATAAGGTTTCAGATAAATCTTGAATTCTTATGGTCACCTCTGATTCTGGCCCAAGCCTCAATCCCTCAAGGAGGCTACTCTACCTCACTCCTCTTCACCTACCATTATGGGAAGGCTCCATTCTTCTTACTCTACTTTCTTGTGCCCATTCCAGACTTCATACACTGAGATGCCAGATTGACATCTGGTTGCCTAAGAAAAGACCACTAAGACAATTTGCAAGTAAACATCTTAAAATAACAATAGCCTGGCCTTTCTTCCACCTCAATTACATTCTATTTTTCACCCTGTGGCCAGAATAGTATTTTCTTTCCTACTTAAACCTTTCATTGGTGCTCTGCTGTCCCTGGGATAAAGTTTGAATGGTACACGTTCTTTGTGATCTGGCTTCTGCTGATCTTTCCAGATGTGTCTCTCTAAAAGTCCCACACTTCCTCCTTCCCTTCCCAGCGTCTGAGTCTCCACTGCTGAGCTCAGATGCACTTGGGATTGTGCTCCATGCATACATGGTCTTCTGCCTGACATAGTCACTCTTGTCCTGTGCTGCTCCCCCAACGATGGCTTACCCTGTGGTGAATTCAGATTTATCATTAAGGTATCCCCTTGGACATCACTTCCTGAGATTGGTGCCTCTCCTATGTATTTCTGAATGTGTCCAGTGCTACCTGCTTATTCGCTGGTGCACCCCATTTCTAAGCTGGTAAGAACCATGCCTTATTCACTGTTATATTCCCAGCATCTAAAATCCTTCCTGCCACATTGTAAGGGTTCTGCAAACACTTGATGAATGAATGAATGAATACATTACTTTATACTAGTTCAGTGGTTCTGAACATGTGGCCTACAGATATATCAGCAGCATTAGTTTCACCTAAAATCTTGTTAGAAATGGCTGGGTGTGCTTGTGCATGCCTGCAGCCCCAGCTTCTCAGGAGGCTGAGGTGAGAGGATTGCTTGAGCCCAGGAGCTGAAGGCCAGCCTGGGGCAACAGTGAAACCTTGTCTGTAAAAAAGAAAAAGAAAAGAACCAATTCTCAGGCATCCTATCAGACTTCTGAATCAGAAATTCTAGGGGTGGAGATAAGCAGTCATTATTTAACAAGCCCTCTAGGTGATTCTGGGGCATGCTAACATTGGACAACCACTATTTTAGAACAAGTGGTACTCATCTTGAGCTGCACATTACAATCATCTGGGGTGTTTCCTAAAATGCTTGAACCAGCTCCCCCTACCTTGTTTTTTTTTTTTTTTCATTCAAATAGGTTCATGTGGATTCTAGAGTACTTTTTTAAAGCTCACCAAGTGATTCTAACATGCAGCTGGGGTTGAAACCACTCTCTTAAATTTTCCATCTCCTCCCTCTGTTCCCACCACACACACATAAAATTACCTATAAAATGGGCACTGGTTTAGTGTCACTCTGCCAGTGACTCTTGCCTCCCCCATGGTAATGGGATCAGGGCCCTGTATCAAATCCAGCCAAGCAGCCAAAACCTCACTATTCAAAGTGTGGTCCAGGAAGAACAGAGTTTGCATCACCGAGTAGCTTGTTAGAAATACAGAGTCTCAAGCTCCACGAAGACTTGCTGCATCAGAATCTTGTATCTTAAAAAGACCCCCAGGTAATTCATATGCACATTCAGGTTTGAGAGACACCAGTCTAGGAGAGAGAAAGCACTGAGCATGGTTTTACAGAGCACAGAAGTCAAATCGTATTTTGCAGGCCTTTATTTCAGGATACAGTATTATATGTCCAAAGGTATTTTGCCGTGGGCAAAACTGAACAGGGCCATAGCAACCCTCAATGTCATATGATTTCATGGGTTCATAACATAAAATGAACCTCATGAGCCTTGGCTTCTGTTGACTATTGAGTAGAGAAGGTAATTTCTACATAAGAGTATTTGAAAAACCAGACCATCCAGGAAGATCCACACATGCACCACCCAAAATAATGTATCATACATGCTTTTACCCCAATCACATTTATTGAGTACTTATTATATGCCAGGTTTCATGCTAAGTACTCAACATGCATTAACTTGATCTTCCCAATATCCTCATGAAGCAGGTACTGTTATTACTCCCATTGTGGAAATAAGAAAGGAAGCAGAAACATGGAGAAGTCAGGCACAGTTTTGGAGTAACAACCAGAACTGAAATCTAAACCCATCTTTCTCTGGAACCTGGGAAGTAACCACAACACTGTGCTCAACAATTACTCTAAAGGAGAAGGAACAATGACTCCAAACAACTGTTTTTTAAACATTAGCTTAAGAGCCCCAGACTCTTCCTCTAACAATCAGAAGAGCCAAAATTAAATAGAATGGTTGCTGTGCCAACCCACAGAAGTCAAATATAACTAGGCAGCAAATTAGAGTAAACATTTAGGAATCACTTGCATGTGGCACACGACTCCACCCACCCTTCTTGGCACAAGCCAAGACGTTGGTTATATGGATCCCGCTGGCATTTCATGTCCTCATGCAAGTCACACAGAGTATCCTTCTTACTGCTGAATGTGAACATGACCAGACTTATTTGAGTAATTTGGCATGTTACAGTAATGATTCAGTAGTGCAGACCAGGGCAAGAGCTCCAGCTTATGCACTCCCCCACATCCCTTACCTTTTTTTGTTCAATCACCTGCTATAAATGGAGGAAGAAAAGTTTTTTAGCGTGATAGTCAGGGCTGATGGTCATTTTCTAAGGACTGGGATTTCCTGAAGATACAAGTCACCAATTGTCCTGGAGCCATTAACGGCAACTGATTCAGAAGTCCTGGGAAATACATCTCATCTAAGCAGTTTTTGCCAAGTGAGATAAGGCAGGGGAGGGAGGGGAAGGGCACCTACAGGTGCGTATATTTGGAGCAGAATTTTTGTCCCACATATGCCAGTCAATCAGCTTAGCTCATCTCTCCCAGCATTCCATTCTACTGACTGTCTCCCATTAATACAGTAGGGATTTTACATGTTAACCTAATTTGTAGGCATGGGAGTTTCCTGTGAAAAGTCCCTGTGCACTGTTCAGAGGTGAGACCCCTGAACATTTATATGCTCTTTGTTTGTACTGGGTCGGAAATACTCTTATTGCCAGGCAGCCTCTGATAAGAGCACTACTGGGCTGTGGTCACAGAGCTTCAGCTGATGGACGTTGATGGAGTGGAGACACTTCTTACATGAGGGCTCCAAGATTAGAGCACATGATTTAAGCTAATCCAATCAGCTCATTCCCTTTCTTGACCACTGTAATTGGTTCAAGGTTAGTCCTGTGACTAGTTCAAGCCAATCAGAGTGAAGCACAGGAATGCTTTCTCTGTTGTGCTAGACCTGAATGATGAAGCTGATAGCTTTGAGAGCTTCCTGAAATCATGAAATGTCTGTTTGTGGCCTTGTAAGCATATTCTCAATTAAGAGCATACTATTATCAATGTTTCTAATTCATACCACAACTTTGTTTGGAATAACCAAAAGGACTGTGTGTTAGTCCATTTTCATGTGCTGATAAAGACATACCTGAGACTGAGAAGAAAAATAGGTCTAATGGACTTACAGTTCCACATGGCTGGGGAAGCCTCAGAATCATGTGGGAGGTGAAAGGCACTTCTTACATGGGGGTAGCAAGAGAAAATCAGGAAGATGCAAAAGCAGAAACCCCTGATAAACCCACCAGATCTTGTGAGACTCATTCACTACCACAAGAACAATATGGGAAAAACCATCCCCATGATTCAAATCATCTCCCATCAGGTTCCTCCCACAACACATGGGAATTACGGGAGTGCAATTCAAGATGAGATTTGGGTGGGGACACAGGGCCAAATCGTATCAGATTACGCATAAACTCATAAACATTATTACTAAAGAAACTTGCCTACATTCTTTGTTTTATAGATGAAAAAACTGGGGTCCAAATTATGCAATAAATGGCAGAACCAAGGGAACAATTTGGGATTTCTGATTCCTATGCCAACTGGCAGTTCTATCACTGAGTTAGGCCAATGGGTCCCAAATCTGGCTATTCAGAATTATCTAGAGGTCATTTAAAAATACAAATTATCTGATGCATTTTCAGATTTGTTGATTTAGTATAAATGTAGACTCAGACCTAGGAATCTGTATTTTAAGTAGCTTCCTGAATATGTGGATGTACATTCAGGAATAGTCTAGACTGCACAAAATAAATTTCAAAATCAGACTTTTCCTGAAACTGTGAACAAAACTTTTGAAACATTCTTAAGGCAAATACAGTAGACCTTTGGATTATCAGGTCTTTTAATTGTGTCTCCCAGCAGTTTTATAAATGCTAACTTTCCCTAAAATGTTTTTTTTTCCTTTTTATCAGAATATTCATATGATCAAAATAGGGTCATTTCCATGCTCACACGCTGAGAAAAGTAAAAAGACTGGATCTAAAATCCCATAGTTTACTAGCAATAAACTTAGATTTGCATCTAAATCTTATGCCTGTACTTTTGTCCTCCCATGAGTTCATTTACAGGAGTGATCCTAGAGATTATGACGCAAACACAAAACTGATGATAGAAGAAATCTCTTAAAACCCCAGTGAATGAATATTTTCCAGCCCTGGGCACTTTCCTCTTACCTCCCCTTTCTCTTTCCCCTCCCCTTCCCTCACAGTATGGTAAGAACTGCAGAAAAAATTAATAATAATATTTATTGAGAGACCATAGCTCTGCCTTTAAAGTAGACCCACTGGTCAAAAGATATATGGACTAAATGAAGGAGACTGCCACCACTCATTAAAAAATATATGTATATATATTTATATTATAGTTTTATATATAATTGCATAATTTCAGTGGCTTTCAAAGTCTGGATACAGATTTCTTGATGTTTTTAGTAAATGTAAGATTTTTAATTATTTATTCCTACGTTTGTTTCACATTATTTAATCAACTAAAATGTAGCTAATAATTTGTCATTTTGAATAATAAAGTTATTTGGCAGAGTGAATATTGCATGCTCATTTCATTTCCAACTTCTCTTTCTATTTCTCCATGTTGAGACCCTAACACTAATTATTAACATCTGAACCAGAAGTTAAAACCCAGTCTAGTTCTTCCCCAACTCTTTTTTGTGGTTGAGTATCCAGGGGGTTCTGAGGAATGAAATCTTCATGCAGAGTTCCAAGATTAGAGCGCATGATTTAAGCTAATCCAATCAGCTCATTCCCTTTCTTGACCACTGTAATTGGTTCAAGGTTAGTCCTGTGACTAGTTCAAGCCAATCGGAGTGAAGCACAGAAATGCTTCCTCTGTTTTGCTAGACCTGAATGACCTACTTGTATTATCATATGTAATATCTCCCTCCTCTTATTTACGTGTCTCTACTATACTATGCTATACTATACTATTGGGAGTAGGTTGTAGATATGATGTTCCTTCACCTTAAAATACTTCATCATAAATCTCCTAAGAAAAAGAACATCATCCTGTTCCCTTACTAAACCACAGTGAAATTAATAAAACTCAGAAGATTAACACTAATATAATACTAATATCTAAATGCACAGTTCATAATCCAATTTTGCCAGTTGTTCAAATAATGTCTCTTACAAGTACATTATTTCCCCTGCTCTAGTTTCCAATCCACCATCACTGCATTTTATTATCTCCTTTTATAATCCTTTCATTTGAAACATAGTTTTTTAAAATTTATTTTGTTTTAGTTTTGTCTTTTATGACACTGACTTTTTGCAAACTTATCAGTATTTATTCAAATGTCCCTCAATTGATGTGGGGATTAAACATGCATATGCTTAATGAAACCTTAGGGAATGTATGCATATTGCATGGGAATTATAGATATAGGTATATTCCTCATGCATAACTTATCAGCAATGTATACAGCTTGTAAAAGTAGGCATACGTTTGTAAAACATCATGTGACAAGGAGGGAAAATGAAAATTCACAATTTTGGAAACAGTGGAGTTTGACACCCTATTCTCTACATACTCCCTAACTACCAGCGAATTGAGGATGATCAGGAATTAACTCCTATATTAACGTGAGTGTGACACACACTTATGTGCAAATAATAAAAAAACAGCTGCTTCTTTTTTTTTTTTTTAACCGTACTCTCTAATGAAAGGGACAGAATCAAAATATGAGAAACAGGATTTTACAACCAAGAGAAGAGAGACGCAAAAAGTATGAGACACTGGCACCAACACAGTATCTGAGTGGTGAAGCGGGAAGAGTTGTAGATGAGAAGTCAAGAAGCCAGGATCCTACTCACTCTCTGAGTGATCTTTGGCAGGATGCCCGCACTCTCTGGAGTACAGTTTCTTTATCTATAAAATTAGAGGGTTGGACTAGATGCTTTCTAACGTCTCTTCCACTTCAGTGGGTCTATGAAAAACTCATATCTACATCATTCAAAATCTGATCAAATGCCAGACTGGGCAGCAGTTCAGAGAAAGGGACTATCAACAGCCAAGGCAATAATGGGAGGTTCTGTGTAAGAGCTGGGGGTGGGAGGTGGACTCATGAGGAGTAGGAAAGAATTTGGTAAGTGGACAGAGAACAAGGACCTGCTAAAACAGAGAGAAGTCAAAACGAATACACACTCAGAATTGGGCATGGAATGTTCTTGAAACAGGAGACCAGCCTGGTTAGCATAGAGGTATGAGTTGGGGACCTAAACAAAGGGACAACTTCTGCCCAACATAGTCAGCCTCTCTATGGTGGCTACTTTTAGCTACCATGCAAACTTTCACTGATGCATTCTGAGATGATGAATATGCATATAAAAGAGTCCATGAACGCTATATAATCATTAGCTTGCAGTGCCTTCATGAGAAATAGTTTTGCTCCATTTTGCACCTATACCTATGTGGAAACTTACTTTATCTCTAGATAGCCACATTTCCCCCCATCTTAATCACCTATATATTTTTTAACAAAGAAGGAATGCAGCACTGTCCAGACCATTCAGCTTCATGCATTGAGTGTCACTGATGCTGAGGGTTGGTTTACTCAGCAACGGAGATTACGCTCTTTATTAAAAACTGATCATAGGTAGATGTACTCACTGAATCTTCGTTAGTTTTTTATAAAGAGTAATTTCTCCTTAATTTTATAACTAGTAAAATTGGGCTCAAAAGAGTTCATAGCCAAGCATGATGGCCTGTTACTGTAATCCCAGCTACTCAGGAGGCTTAGGTGGGAGGATCACCTGAGCCCAGGAGGTGGAGGCTGCAGTAAGCCATGATCATACCACTGCACTCCAACCTGGGCAACAGTGAGACCCTTTCTCAAAAAAAAAAATAAAAAGTTCTTTAACTTGCCTATAACTGGGATATGAATCTAAAGTTACGTTTTTAACTTTTGAGTTGATTTATACATAGTACTATTTAATCCTTGTAAATAATGCTTTATTTTGCAAAGATAACTGATGGGGCTTAAGAGCTGAGAAAAATATCTCAAGAACAACCTTATCCCAAGTAGACATGTCAAGCACCAAGCAGATTGTTGGTAACAACTTCAAATGCTCTGAGGGTGACTTATACAGGTGAGAATATTAAAATGTGAATGACCTAGTTGTAAGTGTTGCCAGCTGAACAATATTATTAAAATAATTACCAAAAACTATTTGCTGGTAGTTTGAAGTACGTTTATATGTATTTGAGACTTTATATGTACTTGGGACCAAAAAGATTACTTTTATATGTCTTAGAAAAAAAAAAAAGATCAATTCTACTTTACTCACAGATCACGAACCAAGTTTATGTACAGGTAACAGAAAATATAAAGAAGGGGAATTACTTAAAGGGGAGGGTTATAAATTCCACATGCCCCCTGGGATAGTTTTTGAAATATTATTTAATGGTAGCAGTGGTTATGGGCATGTGTGTACTTGGAGGATGTGCATGTGTGTGCATACGCTTTGAGGATGTTGGGTTTTTGGGTTTTTTTTATGTTTTATATCCTTTGTAGTGTTTCAAACATCTGTTGATTTAGTGGAAGAAGACTATAAATCTGAATGTATTTTGGGGTACAGTTGTAAATTGTTGGTGTTGGCTGTAAAGTTTGTTCTTACTCATAAACAGGTCTTGTCTTTATTTTTCTCTCTTTCTCTCTCCCTCTCTCTCTTTTTCTCTCCCTCCTTCCCTCCCTCTCTTTCTTTCCTTCCTTCCTTCTTTCTTTCCTTACTTTCTTTTTCTTTCTCTTTTCCTGTCTTTCTTTCTCTCTTTCTTTCTACCCTTCTTTCTTTCTTACAGCTCTTTCTTTATACTTCCTTCCTTCTTTCTTTCCATCCTTTATTTCTATTTCATTTTCTAAGGTGATAAATTCTTCCCAGTAGAAAATAAAAGTGACCAGAAAATGGGCTGCTAACACACAAAAGTAAAGGGTCATTTAGTTTTTCAGAGGCATTAGAGAAAATCCTGTATAATAAGAGGATTTAAAGACTTTCTCTTATTTTTAATTAAACTAAGAAGACTTAGTCCTCTTCCATATGGAATATTCTATTGTAATCAGAACATATTAAACTCCTATAATTGTGTCTTCAATGTAAAGAAAGTCAATATCAAAATGCACATTACTATTTTTAAAAAGTTAATTTTTACCTGTTAGAAACAAATAAGTTTTATTAATAATGCATTTCAAATTAAATTTATGTAAGTAGAGTTTTATTTTTCCATTGATTTTTATTACAATAGTAGAAATCTCTTACCAAATTCTGTATTAGATTGCTATGGCTGCTGTAACAAATCGTCTGCAATTCAGTGTCTTAAAACAACACAAATTTATTCTCTTACAGTTCTGCAGAACAGAATCCCAAAGCCAGTTTCACTGGGCCAAAGTCAAGGTGTCAGCAGGACTGGTTCCTTTTTGAGGTTCTGAAGAGAATGTCTCCTTATCTTTTCTAGCTAAGCACTTTACACATCTCAACTTATTTAATGATCACAACAGATATGAGAGACTGGTACATTTATTCCCATTGTTTGACAGATGAGGAAAATGAGGCAGAGAATGGAAAAGTGACTTGCTGTGAGTCACACGGCTTCTAAGGAGTAGGGCTGGCATTTGAACCCAGTAAAGACCCTGGAATCTGTTCCCTGAATCCCCACTGTCCTTCAATTTCATGATAAAATATCATGACATTTTAAGACTGTAGGAAAGTTTTTAAATTACTTATCTTAAAAAAATGATACTTAGGATTACATTTATATAACATTTTTAAAATTCAGGGGATATTTTGAAGTTTGACACAGTTCCTTTAAAGAGCTAAATGAAAAACATTTATAAGGAATAAAAAATACATTAATGAACATGGATCTCCAGAAAAATAAAAAAGAGAAAATACAACACTTGTAATATTTTTTAATGCCTGGCTAGCATTAGCCAACAACTCCTTTCCTCTATATCATCCTTGATCATAAGAGTAACCCGTCAGAGGAAATTATTTACAGCAATTAGAGAAATAAAAAATTTCAATATAAAATATTGCATTATTTTTAAATGGACAAGTGAGTAATCAAATATATAGATGCAAATATGGCTTATTTATTATTTGTATATAAACATGATATTAGTGTGCAATAAAGTAGATCATTTTAAAAAACAGATCAGTTTCTAACACAACTCTGTTTTCACAGTTAATTTGAGCTTGACTTTTTCCTTTCAAAAGGATGGTAATATCAAACAATACTGGTTGAATTATTGTGTGTGCTGAATTCATGGGTACTAATTTCCTTCTTACTGAAGTCCCATTTGCCCAGTGGATTGTAAAGAAACTCTGCAAGGTCATTTACAAGCAATAATAACAACAAACCACGTAATCTCTTTGTTACTAAGCAGGCAGACATTAAACAATTTGATTAATTGCATATACATACATATATATATATATAATATACATGCACGAACACACACACATTTCTTTGTAAGGCAACAGTGGCTGTATTTGACTAAATTCCCTGTAACACATTTCTAAGTCGTCCCTTATCTTGTTTGTGATATTTTCCCACATCCTAACAGTACAATATGACCCCCAAAACCTCCTGTTATTCATTGGTTCAGCACAGTAAGACCTTCTCTTGGATCATGCTTGATGCTTAGAATGTATAAGACATGGTTCCTATTCTCAAGCAAGTAACAAACGAACAGGGAAGCTAGTGGGAAGACAAATACTGTGATACAGACCGTAACAGAATTGTATACAAAATGCTGTGAATGCTTGCCAGGGCTATTGCTTAAGGAAGGTTTTGGAGTTGTGTTTTCTGGAATAAGTAGGAGTGTCAAGGTGCATGGCATCTTCGAAGATATACCAGGAGGATAGTATGCCCTCCAGGATTGGAGGGGAGAACAGGGGCAGATTTTGAAACTCCTTTATCTACACTAACAAGTCTAAACTTGATCTTATAGGCAATTAAGAACCATAAAATGTTTTTAAATTAGAGGGTGACACCATCTGCCCCAATATAGCCCACTCCCAGACATCTTCTGATACCCCACAAAAATTCCTCCATACTCTTATTATGTTATTCTATTTCCTGCAAAATTTTCCCAAGGAGTTAAAGAAAAACTGATGTTAGTGATCCCGGAATTCCTTGATTAACATAGGTCAAGGCACAGCACTTGAAGATTTGAAGTCACATTGGCAGGGGTGTTGCTCCTCTCTGTTGGAGATTTTTACCTGCTACCTGCAGTCACTGGGAAGGTGGGGGCCGAGGGGGCTCAGGATTCTATCCCCTTTCAACCAGACCAGCTTGCTTTGATTTGTTACACATATTGTCTTCCTAGATTTTCTTCTGGGAAGACAAGAAACTGGACTGTAGAAATGGATGTTCTCACACCATCTTCAGTTAGTGGTAAGGTGCAGCCCTCACTAAGGATATGGCTTCTGGCGCTCAATGCACCATTAACCAGTGAGGGATGTGTCCCTTATCAGGTGACTTGCAAGCTACATGTGGACTGATTTTCTTCACCATTCCATAGAATCTTAGGGCATGCAGTGTCTTCATAGGCCAAGAGAAATCGTGAGTGTTGCCCAAGGTTAGTGGTGCCAGAGGAGACTGGTTCTCCAGGTAGCAAGCTCAGAGCTTGTTCCACTACCATTCATCTCCACACCATACCCCCCATCTGCAGTGCTCCTGGCTGGTTGCCCCACCATCTCTTGCTGGACCACTGGCATAGCCTCCTAACTGGTCTTCCTGCTTCTAACCCTGACTAACCTCAACAACAACAGCCATCCCGTTATGACTTCTGGGATCAAGACCTGAGGTCAATGAGATCTGTACTAGCTGCACCACAGGGTCGAAAGATCAGATGGGTTGGGACAACACTTTGAAATGTGGAAGACAGCTGTTTTTATCACTAATCCAAAAGTTAAATAAAATAAACCTGCTCGAAAAACAAGGGGAGGTTACTTGGCATTGCCACGGTTTTCATAGAAGCCTCTCATCATTTATCAGTTCTTCCCTCAATTTCCTCTTCTGTGATCACCTCTAGTGCTAAAAGGACATAAGCTCTGCAGAAAGGGCAGCTGGCCCAGGCCTCCCAACAGGGCAAAAAAGTACCATCGGGAAACAAAACTGAATACTGCCATCTACTGGGAGAAAAAGGCACACCATGGAGAAAGCTCATGAAACTGGGGAGGAAGAAAGTAACTGAAAGAGACAAAAGATACCATTCATAAGCTGAGCTCCTAATTAGGGGGGATCACTGAAAAGATGAAAGAAATTAAAGGTGCAGAGGCATGGTGGAAGCAGAAAATGTGATGGGTAAACATAACTGGTACTTAGGGGGCACTGCTCTCACTCATTTCATTGTTCAGGGGAAAAATAGAAGCCCAAGAGATTTGAGCAACTTGCTTACTGTCACTACTAAGTAACACCACTAACACTAAACCTTTGGCTCAATTCCCGATGCATTGATTTATATTACACTTTCAAACAAGCAAACACATAACCAAATGCAGAGAACATTGTATCTATACTTTTGGTTGGTTGGGAATCTATGCATCTATCTGTCATCTATCTATCTATCTATCTATCTATCTATCTATCTATCTATCTACCTACCTACCTACCTACCTACCTACCTACCTACCTACCTATCTAGGAATGCATGTATTTACTTATATTCCAATTGGTTTCAGAGGTATTGATGGTGGCTAAATGAGAAGGCAGTGATTAAAATTTATGAATGAGATGTATGGAGAGTAACTGGACAAACAGTGAGCATGAGTCATGAGAGAGAAAGATTGCCAGGACTGAAGGTGGAGCAAGAGATAAGAACCATGCCTCACACTGATCCCTTATCAATAACATTCACTGGAGGAAGCTGTTTCCACCAGTTATTCTTTGTCCTTTGATGAGTACTAGTGACTTGGACTAATGCCAGAGTAGCTACATTATTCCAGAAATGAAGAAAGCTGGGAAATCCCATTGAACTTTTCTTCAATATATATCCAGATTCATATAATTTCTTTCCACCTGCAGTGGTACCTTACTGTCCTGTGCCACCATCATCTCTTGCCTAGACTGCTGAAGTAGCCTTATAACTGTTCTTTCTGCTTCTAGTCATAGCTATTCTCACCCATGACAGCCACAGTCATTCTGTGACAACTTCTGGTTTCAAGACTTTCCAAAGCCCCCTCCTCTATCTCACTCACTAATGAGTGAAAGTTCGCTCACTGCTGCCCCACACAATCTGGTTGCCATCTCTTCCCCATCCTTTTCCCATTGCTTGCTCAGTTCCAGGTACACTGACATCCCCCCTCTTCCCCTAACCAGATAAGCACCTACCACAGGGCCTTTGCACTGGCTGTTTCCCCTGTCTGGAAGGTTCATCCAGATATCTGCATCTCCTTCAAGTCTTTGTTCTAATGTCACTTTCTCATTAAGCCTACCCACATTTAAAATTGCCAACTCATAACCTCTGTTGTGCTTATAGATGTTTATAGCACTTATCATTTTTAAATGTGGTATACAATTACTTCTTCTCACAAAATGGAACAAATCCAGGAAAGCTGAGCTGAGTACCCTGAGGAAATAGCAGGTGATCCTCATTCTCAGAAAGCACAGCAGCTATTCTGTTCATGTCTCTTTGCTCCCAGTGTGTTCTCTTTTAAAATTCTGTCTACCAGTCACAGAATGCTCACATATGGGAAGGAAGGATTTTGAAAGTGAGGTTTGATTCCAGTTGTAGAAGGCTTGGCAAAGAAGCTGTGTTTATTTCAGAGGATGATGGGTGCCATAAACAGCTTTGATTTGATCCAGCATAGATACCTTCAGTGGGAAGAAGGAAGACACTGGAAGCCCAGAAACTCTTTAGTAAGTTGGTGCCAGTACCAACCCTTGACCAGGGTAGATCCTCTGCACTGGGTCCCACCTTTTAGAGAGCCCAGCTCTGACCTTTCTCTTGCAAACATCCTTCAGGGCCGAATGAATGACCCTTCGTGGAGCCAACATCCCTCCTTCTTTGCCACACTTTGGGCATCTGGAACCTAAGAATTCCCTGCCTAAATGGTTCTGAGCTGGTATTCAGAACCTGCAGGGGTCTCTTTCCTTGTTCTGTCCCATCAGGAGTGGATGGTATGCACATACACAGTCCCAAGGGGCAGCAAGGGGCCATCACATAGCAGTGGGGTGGTTGGAACTGTGAGATGGAGTGTGTGTACACCTGTGTGGACTCTCCCCTGTGGACAGAGCCAGGGAGTAGGAAGAGAAAGAACCAAGCCATAGTGTGGGCAGAGGACAGGAGGGGCCATTATTTTACTTTTGTTCTGGCCCCAAAAGTAGGAGGCGTAGCCCTGGCTAGCATGACGCCCTGAGAGGAAATAATGAGAGGATGAGGGAGAAAGAACAGTAAAGGGATGCTGTAGAAAGAAAAATCTTACTTGGCTGCCTGCTGGGGGCTGCCCTGCCCCATGTGGTATCTTGGAGGCTGCTTTTCAGGTCCAGTAATTACAGGTCTGGCCAAGGGATGGGATGGGGTGGGGCTGAGGTAAAGTGGGTGAGGTCCTTTGGGAAAAGGTGGTTAGATGTCTGAGGCTACAAAACCCAGGTACTGGCCAAGGACAAGGAACAATGTTTGGCAGAGAACAAGGGGCGGGGTCACTCCTGGCTGCCAGGCCTGGCCAGGTGCTGGGTCTGCTATGGACATGTGGGCATCAGTCCCACACTTTCCCCTGGATGAGCCAGTTTTTGGCTCTCTTCAAGTGAAGGCTGAAGTAAGAACACATCTGGGGATGCAGCTGACCTTTAGGGAGAGGACCTCATCTCTGCCTCTATTACGTGTGTTCAAAGCGACTCGCAGAATCGCAGCCTTTTGCTCAGTAGCTATTTTAATAACATAATTCTCAGAAGCATCTTTGGAGGGTTGCAACCCACACTACCACAGGCAAAGTTTCTCCTGCCTTTTGGGAAACACAAAATGCTTCACTCTGTGGAGATGCCCTTGAGGTCCCTTCCAAGGCTGGGCTGGCAAGATATTTGCAGTTCTGGTCTTCCCTACCCAATGTGCCCTATCTTCATAGGTGTTTCTTTGCTGGTTTAGCATGTTTTGACAGACGAAGTGGTGCTCCAGTGAGCCATTGAGCTGCCGCTGAAAAGGCATCATGATACATTCTGTGACCAGAGGTGGATGTTGATAAAGTAAGACTTGGTGCATTTTTGTGGGTTGCAGTTTGGCTAATTAGTACAATTAGAACATTCCTTTCATTCATGAATGCAGATGATTATATGTCATCTTTATTCTAGTTTGTGTTAAGATGTTGCACA
Source organism: Cacajao melanocephalus (assembly GCA_963573385.1). Lineage (NCBI taxonomy): Eukaryota > Metazoa > Chordata > Mammalia > Primates > Pitheciidae > Cacajao > Cacajao melanocephalus. The sequence continues at coordinate 79,249 of CAUYLG010021154.1, read as the reverse complement.
AGAAGAAAATAAGTCCCAAAAAATCCAGAACACTGAAGAGTCTTTCTTTTGGGAAGATTAGTGTAGATTTGGCACAAAACTATGTATTGAAGCATTCCAGTGCTTTCATGGGAGAATTCCTCTGGAACCCTTTATTTCCACATGTGGCCCAGGATCCAAATGTGGAAGGACTAACTCTGTTGACCAAGACGGAGACTCTGGAAAAGAGGAAGCAATAAGAAAATGCAGATATGGAGTGGGGAAGTCTAACTTTATGCATAAAGTGATGGGGTCACTGCGTAGGTAACCAAGGGACAGGATGGGGGGCTGTCCTGACACCTCGCTCAAGGGATGGGAAGAAGCTGAACCGTGGGCCTGAGCAGTGACAAACAAGTCTTTTTCAGAGCAGTGGGTCTCAGGCTAGGCACTTAGCAGCATGGTAGTGATGACAGTTTCAAAGGAGGCAGCCACAGCAGTGCTGGCTGCCTGAAGGTCTCGAAGAAAGCAACTAAGCCTACACCACAAGTTGTGCATGCAGATTGTCTAAGTTTAGATTCTCCCAGGAACTGGTCACGAGACAAGGATGTGAGTACAAGTAATTTATTTGGAAGATGATCTCACAAAGCACTGGGAAAAGAAAGGAAAATGATACAGGTAAGGGAAAGCAGTCAATAGAGGGTGTGCCATTAAGCAAACTACAGCTGTGAGCAACTGGAGCCCAGTTCAAGTGGGCATCTCTGGGAGACAGTATGGAGCACATGCTTCAGAGTCATCTGGCTCAAGGGGCAAGGGAGTTGAGTATTCACCAACTCGCATCAGTCATTGGCTGAAGGATTCCCCTAGAGAGTTTTACTTTCTCAGCACTTTCAGCCTGCCCTGCACAGGTGGTAGTTTTGTTTATTTATTATTTTATTCATTAATGATCACTTATTTTTATTGATCATTTATAATGATAAATTTTATGACCCTGGGTCATCAGAGTTCTCAGTCATGGTATCACGATTTCTTCCTTCTCCAACTCTGTCAACTCTCTCTCTCTCTCACACCACCCTAAAAATGTCTAATTTAATTTCTTAGGGATGTCCATTCTGCCAAGTGAGTAACCATGATATTTATGTTATTCAAAAGGGGTACAGTCGCAAAGACAGTGTTCTTAGAAAGGCCCTTTTCAATTATCTTAGATACCCGGCCTTTATTCTTAGCCATTAGGCTGTCCCCCACCCACTGCCTGCTGTAGATGAACTCTTCCATTTAATACTCACTAAATCCTATGAATTAGATGCTCTTTTAACAATCAACTCCAATGCAGGGATGAGGAAAATGTGACTCGGGTTAAAGAGCTTTCCAAAGCCACATAGCAATTCCACCCCCTAGTCTAAGATTCTCTATGATCACATTCTCCTGCCTCCAGTTACTTTCAGATAATCTAGGGTGCCTCCATAGGTTGGCATAGACACACCTGATGGATGGACTCCAAAGATGTCAGAGAAACAATAAAAGAAAAATTCCTCTTAAAACATTTGTTGAAAGTATGAGTGTTTGTTAAACTGTAACATACGTAAGGAAAAGTGTCCAAATCACAAGTATTCAACTAGCTGAATTTCCACAAAGAGAACATACAGTGCAGGCTTCAGCAATGGGAACATAATCAGAACTCAGTAGGACCTCACACTCTCCTTCCCATTTTCACCGTAATTAAAGACCAAAGGTTACCACTGTCTTGACTTCTAACACCATGGATTATCATGGTGCATGACTTCGAACTTTGTGTAAATGAGATTTGTCCTGTTATATTCATGAGATTCATCCATGTTGTTGCATGTAGCCATATTTAACTCATTCTCGATTTCTCATGTGTGAATACACTACAATTTATTCATCCTCTCTGTTGTTCATTGGTGTTTGGGTAGTTTTCAGTTTGAGGCTATTGCAAATAGAAAATTTATGAAATTTCTTATACATGTCTTTCGGTGCACTTATGTATGCATTTCTGTCGATTATATATATATATATATATATATCTCCATTTCTGTTGGATGTGTGTGTGTATATTCTGTTGGATATGTATGTGTATGTATGTATATACACGTCTATATGAGAGGAATTTCTGGGTAATATGGTGTGTTCAACTTCAGACGAAACTTGGATGCAGAAGTTAGGCTTCTCTCAATAGGCTCCCCTCCTTTCCAGGATCTGCCTGCTTAGACAGCTTTCTGAGGCCTTCTAACCCATGGTTTCTGAATTTGTCTACTGTAAGTTACTCTCTTATACAGGAAGCAAAAGTATACTCTTAATACATTTTAATAATTTACTTACATGCATTTATTTAATTGCACATTCCATTTATCGATGTTAACTATACAGACTAAGTCTTCAAAGACAAAAACATCCAAATAAAAGTGAAGCTGCAGTTACTGTGCTGCCAACCTCTTTCCTGACTCTGGCTTGTTTCATTTGTTTTGTGTTTTCCACTGCCTTTGGAAGCTGTTTATAGTCTGCCCATTAATTTCAGATTTAGAAACAGATGCATGTTGAAGTATCGATGTTAAGTACCCAATTAGCACCTTTCCATCATTCCTTTGGATCATTAAATGTCCTGAAATCACTCCTCTCTTGGCCTTCTGGTCTTTCAAGATTTCTTCTCCCTTGCCACTCTTTCCTGTGGTTTAGGTCTCATTTTTAATTTGCTTTTGTGCATCAGAATTCCTTGGGGTGGGGGATAGAAGAGTTATCAAAACAGATTTCTAGGCCCTACCTTCAGAATTTCTAATTCAGCAGGGCTGGATGAAGCCCAGTAATTTGCATTTCGAACAAGTTCCTAGGAGATTCTGATGCCGTTGAGCCAGAAGCCACATTTTGAGATAGACCCTTTAGCGCAATCTCAGTTTTTCTTTAGAAATTTTAAACTGTCTTTTCAAAAGAAAGCATTGTGTCTACTCCAGCTGTTTCTAATTTCCTCATGCTGGATTGCACCCATCAACCGGAGAGTGATAAAACATAGTATTTTAAAAGACTGGACCCATGTTCCTCCTGCATCAATTTTAAGAAAACAAAGCAATGGTATAAATAGTTAAACAGGTCCTTCCCCAATAACCAGGAATCAAAAGCTCCTTTTCAACTGAGTTGTATTTAAAGGCGTTTTCTTTAAATTTTGGACATATTTGGGAGGAGGGGAATTAAACGGAAGGTTCCTGTACCACTCAAATCTCCCCCTTCCATCATTAAAAAAAATGTCATTTATGACTGCAGGCCTGTGAAGCCAACTTTATTTATAATTCTCAGTAGCCCTCAGGTTCTGGGGCAATCTAAAGACACAAGCCTTTCTTTGTTTTTACATGAAATATCTGTTGAATACATATTTTATGCATATTTGTCCAAATTTAGTCAAAGCAACACAAACTCTCAGCTATCAGGAAGTGTACTCTGATGTTCAGTAGGTAAAACAAACACGAGGTTGAATTCACACAATGGTATTCATGGCATTTTGTCAACCTTTAAACCTTTACAGTATGTGGTGTACAATAGCAGCCTGAAGTTGCAATGTGCTGCTCTGTAATCAAAGCACATCTATCCGCAGGAGAAGAGAAAGGTGCGAGGGACTTCTCCCTTGCATCTGAGATGAAACAGACAGGACTGCTTCTCTGTCTCACTATGCATACTCAGGGCAGGAGAGTTTCCATGTAAGGGAAAACTGCTGCTTTTAACAGAAGATAAATTAAGCCCTCGGGTTAGAGTGAAACCTTTAAGGTCAGAATTCAGATGATAAGAGCAAATGGAGGTTTCCCCAGTTGTGTCAGAGAGCTAAGTAAGAGGTGAGGTTTATCAGCCTTCCTGCAATGGTGCTAATGAGTGATAAGCAGCTCTAATTTGAAGACGCCCTGGAGCTGTTAAAGTGTGCGTGAAATGCACACAATTCATCAGCAGAGCAATCATCTTCCCTTCACGCAAATGGAAAAGCCATTTTGGTGTGATCAAAGCCTAGGGGGAGAAGGGGAAATGGAAACTAAATTTTAGAACACCTCATATGTGTCAGGAAGTATTCTAACCCTTTATCGAGGGTCAGTCATCTGAAAAAATCTTCATTATCACTTTCCAAATATGGTACCATGTTTACAGATGAGGAAACTGAGGCACATAGAAGTTAAATGACAGTTTGTGTCTCAGTTTCCCCATCTGTAGACAAAGCTGATACATGAAGGAATAGAGGTGTAAACCCATATCTGCCTGATTTCAATTCTATTATTTCCCTACCAGCATTTTTAATGCTCCAATATATAATATATAGGACACCCAATTGGTAATTTTTTTTCAGGAAGTGCATATCAGAATGTCAATAAGCATTTTAGGCTGAAAAAGACTTGAGGTGATTCTAACTCATCTCTCCAACCTAAGGCATGCCCTGTGACTTGATTCTACCTGGGATAAATTGAAAATCACTGAATACATGACAGTGGTGCTTTGGTGAAAAACCATTAGAGTGGGAACTTGGAAGTTTGGATTCACTCTGCCACTGATAACTGTGTCACTTTAGGCAAATGACTGAACATACATCATTCATTCAATCGATATTTATTTGCTGAACAAAGATTTAGGAGCAACACTTCCCATGTTGCAGGCACTATGCCAGCTAGTGTGGATAGAAGCTTGTATAAGCCAGATTCTTGGCTTGCAAGTTGTCCATGGTCTAGTGAAGAAGCCAGACATATAAACATGTTTGACATTCATAATGAAGTATGATAGCATGGGCTCCTTCCTGTAAGGGGTGATGAGAACATGGTTCCAAAAGCTCTTACTTCTGCCTTAATGGGCAGAGAAGTCAGGGAAACCTCAACAAGAAAGGAGAGGATGGAAGAAGTTTGCCAGGCTGATATGGTGAAGCACAGAAGGGAGATTCCATGATAAGCAAACGGCATGTGCGGACATGAGGACATGTTCATGAATCTGAATGCCATTTGCCAGAGCTGAATCATTAAGGACATGGCATGTTGTGTTAAAGAGTTTGAACTTTGTCTTGTAAGTGATGGTGAGACAGAGAAATTTTGTAGCGCCATCAGGTGGTTAAATTTATATTTTGGGTAAAGCACTTAGTAGTGTGACAAACGAATTGGACAAAAAACACCAATGCGGCAAGGAAACTAATCTGGAAGCTGTTACAAAGATTCAGACAAGAGAACATGTTGGCTTAATCTAGAAAAGATGTGTGTGTGTCTGGTTTAAGAAAGTGCTGGTGCACTCAAAAGGTGCTGGCGCACTGAAAAGGGTCTGGTTCAAGAGGCATTCTTAAAGTAGAATGAACATGCAGGTTTCAGCAGTCAATATAACTTGAGAGAGATGATAGAACGAACTGTGAGGATATGGTTATGCCTGTTTTGTTCACTATTATGTATGCTATTCTTCACACAGTGTGAGCCACATAATAGGTTCTCTACAAAATATGAATGAATAAATAAATATGTGAATACATGAATGAATGAGTGATGATTTCCAGGTCTCACGTTTGGGTGAATGCTTGGACCATTAATCAAAATAGGTAGGTAATAGGACAATTCATAGGGTACGAGAAATTGAATTTAGTTTTGAGTATTTGAGATATACATGAGAAATGCACTTGGAAATATGAATGTGTAGTTCCAGGAATGGAAGTTCAAGACTAAATATTATGGTTTGGAAGTCAGAGATATAGAGACATTATTTCAATCTACTAGAAAAAAACATAATTACCCAGGCAAAATAGCCAATCGCTCAAGCAATCATTTATTTATCTACTGATTTATTCCAGATATATTTATTGAGAATCTGGAGACTATACTTTGCTTCAGGCATTGGGCAAAGTTTAAGCAATGAATAGATTCTCTTCGGTCTCTGCCTTCAGGATGTATATCATAGTTGGAGAGGCAGTTAAAAAAAATAAGAAAACAGACAAATGGGGCAATTTCAACTTGCCATAAGTACTACAAAAGAAACAAGTGGTTGGGACAGAGAATTAGAAAAGGAAGGCTTCTTGAAGAAGTTGACATTTAATTTAACAAAACAATGGTTGCAAAAGCCTTAGATGAAAAAGTGTTTATTTGCTGTGCCCAAGAAATTGAAAGGTAATGCACACGGCTAGAGATTAGTCAATGAGGTGGAAAACAACATCTGAAGAAGTTGATCAGATAAAAATGACCTAAGTTACCCAGAAACTTTAGGATTTGAGTGAGAATTTGAGTTCTAAAAGCAACAGAAAACCACTGAAGGGTTTTAAGCGGGGAATTAATTAGATTTTTGTTAAAAGGATATACTTTTTATATGTTAAAAATGAATTGTATGGGTCAGCACTGAAAATAGATAGGTTAAAGATGGTTTCTACCTGCTACTTTATAGGAAGATTTAGAGAATGAAGCAACATGAAAGATGTGAATATATTCTGAAAAACAAAATAAAAAAATATAGATACTTTGTGTGTGTGTGTGTGTGTATATATATATATAATTTAAAATTCAAACAATATTTTAAGAAGATACAGTTGTAACATAGAATTTAGTATAAATGTTAGGTCAGGGAGTAAAAAAATAATGCTAAGATTATTAGTATTAAATTACTTTATATTTCAGAATCTTTAAAAATGATTATCCATCTTGCTAATATTTAAGCCTCACTTTTTTCAATTTTTCTTAGTTGTTTTTTGAGTGTGTTTCTTAAGTTGCTTGGATTTTGCAAATTCAGTCTATTAATTCAGAACCTTTTAAGAAGTGAATTTAAACTGTTTATATTTGTTTTAATTACTAATGTATTTGGGCTTATTTCGGCCATCGTATATTTTTATGCTTACTAAGATTCAGCTGCCTATTTGTTCTCATTTCATGGCTTCAGTTTTACAATTTTTTTTGTTTTGTCTATAATAGTTTGGAAGCTGCACATTATACAGTCTGTTCGTTAACATGCACAGGTAGCTTTACATACTTTAACAAACTCTGTAATCAACATCTCTGTTCTAGCAAGGTAAGAAATGGATATGGATATGGATATGGATATTTCATAGATCACTTGGCTTTAGGCACAAACTAAGTCATTTGTCACTATTATCATTAATATTACTAATTACAATGGATTTACCAAAATATTTCACCTGTTTCTGTAACTGTGTCATGCATCCTGTTTCCTCTCTACAGGATATTGTCTTTCTTACTAGAATTCACCTTTCAGTTTGTTCAACAAGAGTACTGGAATTTTTTATGAATGTTAGTCTGTTTCACTGTCACCTTGAGAGTGGCAGTCTAAGTAAAATCCAATCTTAACGGTTACTTTTCTTTAACACTTTGAGTGTATTACCACACTGTCCTCTAGCACTCTAGTATTGCCAATGAGAAATGCACCTAATTTCTTTTTTATATTTTAGAACTAAAAACAAAAATAACTAAAATCTTTTTTCAGGTTACCACTCTGAACAGCTGTGTTTTTTCTTTGTGTAAGAAAACAGTGATAATGAGTTTCAAGTCTTATGAGCTGCTGTGTTCACTCTACCTGCCAAAAGAGAGTCCATGATCATCTAAAATGCTTCTCCATGCCCCTGGCAGCAAAAGGCATCTTGCTTTACAAGTTCTCTATAGTTTTACAGATTTTGAAAGGGCTAGGAAAAAGTGATCAGGAAGTCACAGAAAGGTAAAATTGGAAGAAATTCTGCAATTAATTTACAGATATTTGGCAGTGGCTCTAGTCAGTGATAGAGCCAGCAACAGAACCCGGTGTCTTGGCTTTCAACTGTGTGTTCTTTCTACAACTACAAAATGTTCAAGACTGAGAAAGAATTGCCACAGGAGACTTCCTTCTTGCTATGTATAGACATTTTGCTCTTCTAGAACTGGCCAGTCTTTTAAGTCTCCCTGCTTAAGCAGTGGTATTCAGAATAGATACATTATATCTATTTTCCTAATTATAAGAATCCATTAAGACTAAAAGAAAAATCTCTGAAATTCTCTCACCTCTACCTACTTTTTTTTTTTTTTTTTTTTTGGAAAGTATACACTTTAATATGGTGTTTTTCTTGAAACACTCAAAAGTGCAAGGGAAAATGCTTTTTAAACACTTAAGTAATACACTTGTGCCCAGATGGCATTATTTAATTTATTTTTTAAATTTCAGCTTCATTTTAGATACAGGGGAGTGTATGTGTAGGATTGTCACATGGATATATTTGACCCAGGTGGTAAGCATAGTACTCAATAATTAGTTTTTCAACCCACAACCCCTTCTGTCCCTCTCCACTCTAGTAATCCACACTGTCTATTTTCCTCATGTTTATGTTCATGTGAGCTCAATGTTTATCTCCCACTCACGAGTGAGAACATGCAGCATTCAGTTTTCAGTTCTCCATTAATTCACTAAGGATTGTGGCCTCCAGCTCTATCCATATTGCTGCAAAGGACATGATTTCATTCTTTATTTAATGGTTGCATAGTATTCCATGGGGTATATGGACATTTTCTATACTCAGTCCACTCACTGATGGGCACCTAGGTTTATTTTATTGCATGTCTTTGGTATTGTGAGCAGAGTAGCGATGAACATATGAATGCATGCATATTTTTGGTATAATCATCTATATGCCTTTGGTTACATACCCTATAATGGGATTTCTAGATCAAATGGTAGCTCTGTTTAAGTTCTTTGAGAAATTTTCAAATTGCTTTCCACAGTAACTGAACTAATTTACATTCCCACAACTTCATCAGCATCTGTTTTTCTTTGTTTTTTGACTTTTGAATAATAGCCATTCTGACTGGTGTGACATGGTATTTCATTTGTGGTTTTGATTTGAATATCTCTGATGATTGGTGATGATGATCATTTTTTTCATATTTGCTGGCCAATTGTATGTCTTCTTTTCATAAGTGTCTGATTATGTCTTTTGCCCACTGTTTAATGGGGTTATTTGTTTTTTGCTTGTTGATTTATTTAAGTTTCTTATAGATTCTAGATATTGGACCTTTGTTGGAAGCGTAGTTTGTGAATATTTTCTCCCATTCCACAGGTTGTCTGTTTACTCTGTTGATGGTTTCTTTTGCTGTGCAGAGCTCTTTAGTTTGTCCCACTTGTCAATTTTTATTTTGGTGGCAACTGCTTTTGGGGACTTAGCCATACATTCTTTTCCAAGGTCGATGTCAAGAAGAGTATTTCCTAGATTTTCTTCTAGAGTTTTTATAGTTTGAGGGCTTACAATTAAATCTGTAATCCATCTTTAGTTAACTTTTGTATATGGTGAAAGGTAAAGATCTAGTTTCATTCTTCTGGATATGGCTACCCGGTACCCTTTATTGAACAGGGAATCCTTTCCCTATTGCTTGCTATTGTTGGCTTTATCAAAGATCAGATCGTTGTAGGTGTGCACCTTTATTTATGAGTTTTCTATTCTGTTCCATTGGTCTATGTGTCTGTTTTTATACCAGTATTGTGCTATTTTTGTTACTGTAGCCTTGTAGTATAGTTTGAAGTTCAGTAATGTGATGTCTCCCAACTTTGTTATTTTTATTTAGAATTGCTTTGACTATTTGGGCTCTTTGTTGGTTCTATATGATTCTTAGAACAATTTCTTTGTATATATAATTCTGTGAAGAATGATGTTCGTAGTTTGATAGGAATAGCACTGAACTGTAGATTTCTTTGGGCAGTATTACCATTTTAATTATATTGATTCTTCCAATTAGTGAGCATGGGAAGTTTTTCCATTTTTTTGTGTCATTTCTGATTTCTTTCCATTTTTTGTGTCATTTCTGATTTCTTTCCTTGTAGAGATCTTTCACCTTCTTGGTTAAGTGTATTCCTAGGTATTTTATTTTCTCTGTGGCTATTATAAATGAAATTGTGTTCTTGCTTTGACTCTCAGGACAGACATTATTGGTGTATAGAAATGCTACTGATTTTTGTACACTAATTTTGTATCCTGAAACCTTGTTAAACTCATTTATATGTTCTAGTAGCCTCTTGGTGAAGTCTTTAGGGTTTTCTAAGTATAGAATCATATTTTCAATAAAGAGAGACAGTTTAACTTCTTCTTTTTCTATTTAGATGCCTTTTATTTCCTTCTCTTGCCTGATTTCTCTGGTAGCACTATTTTGAATGGGAGTGATGAGAGTGGAACATCTTTGCTTTGTGGAAGTTATCAAGGGGTATGGTTTCAGCTTTTGCCCATTCAGTATAATATTGGCTATGGATTTGTCATAATGACTCTTATTATTTTAAGATACATTCCTTCAGTGTCTAGTCTGCTGTGGTTTTTCATCACGATGAGATATTGGGTTTTAAAAATGCAAAAATCCATCAAAAGATCAATGAAACCAAGAATTAGTTCTTTAAAATAAGATTGATAGACTGCCAGCTACATTAACAAATAAAAAAGAGAAGATCCAAATAAGTACAGTCAGAAATGACAAAGATGACATTATAATTGATCCCACAGAAATAAAAAGGATCATCAGAGAATGATCAACTGTGAACAACTCTATACACATAAATTAGAAAATCTACAGAAAATGGATAAATTCCTGGAAATACACAATCTCCCAAGATTGAATCAAAAAGAAATATTGAAACCTTCAACAGACCAATGTTGAACTCTGAAACTGACTCAGTAGTAAAGAACCTAGCAACAACAGCAAAAAGGCCTGGACCAGATGGAGTCAGAACCAAATTCTACCAGACATAAGAGAACTACTGGTACCAATTCTACTGAAATTATTTTTTTAAAAATATCCAGGAGGATGGACTCTTCCCTAACTCATTGTATGAAGTCAACATCAGCCTGATACCAAAATCTGGCAGAGATGTGACGATGAAAGAAAACTTCAGCCAATATCCCTGATGTACACAGACACAAGAATTCTCTCTGAAATACTAGCAAATCAAATTCAGCAGCACATTAAAAAGTTAATTCACCATGATCATGTAGACATTATTACTGGGATGCAAGGTGAGTTCAACATATGTAAATCAATAAATATGATTCACCACACAAACAGATTAAAAGCAAAAACATATGATCATTTCAATAGACACAGAAAAAGCTTTCAATAAAATCTAACTACTTTACCTTTAAGACTTTGTCATCAAGTTCCCAAAACATCTAGGTAGAAAATCAGAAAGCTTAAGGATTCATCTTTATTTTTGAGATATATTAGAAAAGACAAAAATACATTGCCAAAGAATTTAATGCTGATATTTGGGGTTCCATAAGCGTAATATTCATATTCATGGCATTTCCAGTAGAATTTTGAACATAGAATGGGTACTTTCAGCATTGTTTTTGTCAAAAGCATTGTTATAATATTAAGAACTCTTGCTACATCAAATAGACATTGCTACTATCAAAATCAAATTATGATTTACATATCTTGGACTGTTTAACTCAAATTGTTTATCATTATTATTCAGAACCTAATCACTTCTCACTAACTTCAATAGTACCATCCCAGTCCTAGCCACCATCCTCTCTTTCCTATATTATTGCAGTAGCCTGCAAATTGGGGTTCTTGCCTCCTTTCACTCTTCTCAATCAACGGCCCCAGTGATGCTGTCAAATCAATCAACTGCTCAAAATGCTCCACTGGTTTTTCACCTCAGCAGAATAAAAGCCACAGCAATTTTAATAACCTACAGGACTCCACTTGATCAAGCTCCCCATCACCTTGCTCGCCTCATCTTCTCTTCTCCTTTTCATAACCCACTCTAGCCATTCTGGCCTTCGTGGTATTCCTAAAACTCATTAGATGTGCTGCTCCCAACTCCTGGGCCTTCGCATTTGTCATTTCCTCTAACTGAAAGATACTTCTCCCATTTTGTGGACAGACTCTTTATGTCCCCCCAAAATGTATTTGTTGGAATTCTAATCCCCAATGTGATGACATTAGGAGGTAGGATCATGGAAAGCTAATTAGGTTAAGAGTGTGGAGCCCTCACGAATGGGACCAGCACCTTTACAAGAGGAGACACAAGAGCACTCTCTCTCTCTCTCTCTCTCTCTCTCTCTCCTCTCTCCTCTCTCTCTTCTCTCTCTCTCTCTCTCTCTTTGCTTTCTACCATGTGCAGATACAATAAGAAGATGGAAATTTGCAAACCAGGAAGTGAGCCTTCACCAAACACTGAATCTACCAGCACCTTGATCTTTGCCTTCTCAGCCTCCAAAACTGTGAGAGATGAATTGTTGGTTGAATTACCCAGTCTATGATTCTTTTTTAATAGCAGCCCAAACTGACTAAGACACCCCACCTTTATGCATGGCCAACCCCCTTACCCACTTCAGGTCTTTTATCAAATTTACATTGTCAGTGAGGTCTACAAACAATATACCATTTCAGAATTCCTCATATCCCTCCTTTCAGCTTTTGTCTTTGCCATAGAACATACACAACATACTATATGCTTTATTAAAATTGTCTTTTTTCTTCTAGAGTGTAAGCTGGCACACAGTAGGTATACCATAAACATTTATTGAATAAAAAGCTGAATTAATAGATTGTTTGAACAAGTACTGTGCTAGCTGGTTTGTACATATCTCATTTAATTCTTAAAATAATTCTGACCTGGAGATACTATTAACTTTATTGTACTAATGGGGAAATGTCAAATAACATTTCAAAATTCATTCAGCTAGTGAAATCTGGAAAGTGACACCAGGGCCCGTATTCTGGTAGCTTCTTCCCTGTCTCTTGCACTGAGAAGCTGAAGATCAAGGTTGCCCTCACAAGCAGGATGACACATAAAGCATGGCAGAATGAAGCACATTTCTGGAGTGATGTGTAAGTCTATGGAACATGACTCACAGAACTCCACAGCTCGGCCTAAAGGGAAGCAGATACTTCTCTCCTAGTTTTCACTGCTACCCTGTATAAACCCTAAATGTCTGTCAAATGTCTATAGTGACACAAATCTATATGTGTCACCTGAGAAGTATGCAATTTCTAGTATGTGTATGTGTCTACTTTATAATTGCTTCCTTGGGAAACAACCATGAGAGAAATATATAAAACATACGCATTTTTCCTATGGAACAACACAAAACTCTGTATAGTCTTTCATACTCACACATTATCTGTGCTTCAATTGACACTTAATGGGGTCTTGCTCCTTTTTGAGGGGAAGATACCACAGACCTTTCCTAAGACAAGAGTGACCCTTTCTTTTGACCCACTTATAGACAATCTCTTGCCAACAATGTCTAAAGCTGTCTCTGGGAAGGATATGTTGGGAGAGATGGGCAAGGGAGTGAATTCCTTCTCACACTTAATGATACAACACCTTTGGGTCAGCCTGGGTCAAGGAAGTGAGCTGAAGAGGCCTGTGACATTTCTGACCCTCTTTCATCTCAGAGACCCAGTAATGATGGTGCCAAAAAATATTAGATGTGCATACATTCTCACATTCAACTGTATATTGATCACATACTGTATGTTCAGCTGTGGGCTAAGCATAGTCAATGTTACACTGCAGCATATAAGACCTGATCTATTCCCTGTGCACTATGCCGTCAGACAAAGGTTGTGACTTAGACAAACTTGTCAACTTAGGTCAGAAATTAAGGGATAATTTGACATAACTCAATAACAAACTGCAAAACCAAGCCACACTTTGGTAGTAGTCGGAAAATCAGATAATTACATCCTAGAGTTTTTAGAAAAGGTTTCACAGTGAAGGTTTGGTTTTAAAGACAGAAAAGTGTGTATATTTGCAAAATAAAGGAGTCAAGTTATTTCATGTAAGAAATAGTTTAAGATAAAGAGGCCAAAAATAGTATAATTTGATTAGGAGAGAGAAACCATTTGCCTACTAATGGAAGGATTATGTGGACATTTGAAAGTCTGCAAAAGAAGCTGAGCTATCACATTTATCCCATTAATGTGGAAACTTGTGAAGATTCTGTCCTCGTCAGAGACAAAGTCTTATCATCTTTTACTATCAGGGGAACTGTAAAATGTGTTTCTAAATGTTTCACTCAAGAAACATTTTCATGTAGATGGTAACAGGAATTAACTGGAACACAATAGTGGTATCATGTCTCATTCTTATTAAATATATTAATTAAGCATTAATTCATTGCAGAATCTAAAATGGTCTGTCGTTCATAGTCAGGTGTGGACATTATGAAAACCAAGTGAGATTTCCCTTGCTGCCTGTACCTAGGGACTTCTGTAGCACATTTAGGGAACATTCATACCAAATCAATGGCATCCCAAATTGTTGCTGTGAGAGTCATAATTTGAAGCAGACTCTAATGGTTTAAATCTCACTTTTGAAAAATTGAACCAGCTATGGCTCTTCCTTCCTGTCTCACCTGGGGTTACAAAGAGGCAATGGTGAAAATACATTAGAATGAAAATAAACTGAAACAAGAACAGGCATTTATGACTATTTTGCTGTGTATTAGACATACAGCATGAGAATCTTGAAAAATCTATCTCTAATAATGGAGAATCACAAATGGCTGCTAGATCAGTATCTAGACTTAATTCTCAATGAAAAGTCATGAAATGTGGAGGATTTGGAACACTGAGAACATTCACCAAGTATGGGGAAACCCTGGAATTTGATTTTCTGATCAAATTGTAGTTGTGACCTTGTTTCCTTAAGGTTTGCCTCACCCTTAAAACATGATATTAAGACAGAAGGAAATACATGAAGATCACATACAGCCTCCAAACTTTAGAAGAAAGGTGGCTCCTAGCCTTAGGCTTGACTCCCTGAAAGCAGAACCTAAAACATGGATTCCAGTGCATGTGGTTTATTGCAGGGGCATAAGGAGGATGCTGTCAAGAGAAGAGAAATGAGAGAAGCAGGATGGCGCAAGGGAAGGAGAGGAGCTAGACTTAGCCTCAGCCTAATCTCATTGGGAACTCCAATGTATGAATTGCACCACAGACTTGATCTCACTGTGGGAATGGTCTCTCTTACTCACATGTTGGTCATTGGTTGTTGACTGTTCTCAAGGGGAGAGGAAGATCATTTGGCCTCCATGGTAAGGTGTCTTCTATTTGGCAATTTCCCATAGAAGAGAGCAGCTCTGAGCCATTAGCAACCAACATTCATGCGGCTGGGGAATGATTGCCCCAGCCTGGTAAAGGTAATCTAAGTTGAGAATCAATAGCATCTATGCTATTCATTATTCTCCAATAGGCAGTTTTGGATGTACTTGAGGAGAGCTAGGGAAGGCTCTCTGGAAAAAGCAACACTTAAAACTAAGCCTTGAAGGATGGATAGATAACACATCAATGTCAAAGATCTATTTGGAAAGTATGTATAGCAGTGAACGCTACAGATACTTGAGATGGAATTCTGCTACTTCCAATTCCTCCTACAGCAATGGCCATCTATCTACCACTTATTGTTCTCCTTTTCCATAGAACACAGTTGTAACTAGGAAGTGGCTGCCCAGCCACAGGCCACATTCATTCTTCTGCACACTTCTTGCAGCTGGGTCTGCCTATGAGATGAATTCTCACCAATGAGAAGTAAGTGGCAGTGATGAGTGACATTTCTAAGCCGCTTGTTAGAAACAGGTGTGCATCCTCCATGCTGTCTTTGCAATTTCCATAAACTACCCTATAGGATGACAGAACCATAAGCTGGAGGGAGCCTTGGTTCCCATTCCCTGTGTTGAGAAGAATCATGAGCTAATTTGGAACCTCAGACATGAGCCATTATACATTCTATTGAATTAAAACTTCTACTTTTCATGGCAATATCTTAACTAAGTGTCCTCATTATTAATAAATTAACAAAAATTATTTGCCAGATGAGTCTAGAACACAATCTCTTTTCTGATGCAGTGTTCTTCTTCTTGGGTTTTACTCACTTTTTTTTCTGTGTATTGTATGTAGCTCTGTCATAGACTGGTCACTTTCTTACAATAGGATTCAATTTAAGTTGTAGAAAATTCTGTTTCCTATGCACAGTTTTTCAAAATTTGCATTTAAAAGAGTGACATCATCTATGGTCTGATAAGGAGGCTTTTGCTTTCTCTGATATTCTATAAATTCCTGCTGCCAGGATTAGGTTTAGCGAGGTGTGCCTCTGTTTGTGACACACTAGTTCCTTGTGCTATCAGGATAGTGGCTTCTATGTTCTTAACCCAAGTTCTCTAAAATAAGAAGACAATATTGAAAAATTGGCATCAGGAGGGAGGGTGCTATCCTCTGGTGTTTTGGCAAGAAATGGTACTTCCTATTTGTGAATCCTACTAAAAATGCATGTCATTTAGATATATGCATTAGGTCCATTATACTTCCAGAGAAAGGAATAGCTTGGGGACTATCAATTTCATACTCAATGTTGTGTTGACCATGTTGGCATACAATGAATATTATCGCTGAGTCAGACCTGATATGGAATTTTAAACTCCTTTCAAATTAGCAGCAATTTCATCACTATTGTCAGAGAAAACAATGTGACAAATGAGGTTGCCTTCAAACTTGGATACAAGCTAAGTAAACTGCAGGCATGAAATAATTAAAAATAAGTTCGAGTGACAGTGACAAATCTTTTATATTTATAAAGCTTGTGAATGATTACATCATAATGTCAACATGTCCATGATTATTAAAGAGTAGAGTATACCTGTAACAATAATTACAGGTATTTAGGTACTTGCTCACTCTAATAAAATAACATTTAATGGAGGTAGCATCTATTTTCCAGGTTTAGCTCAGATAGAAACTGGGTCAGAACCTATCGTATGACAGATCATACTCTTTGGAGATACAATTTTATATTCAATCCTCATGTGAATTTAATATTTTATTTAGAAAATAATAGGTACAGAGGAAAGAAATAAGTCAAGGAAGTCAGGACAATTCATAAAGCAGGAATATGAAATATGCACGAGACCTCATCCCAACAAATCTTCAATACCTCGTACTATCTGAAATATTTCTCTTGTAGTCTAAAATTTACCAATAAAATAAGTTACTATTACTAAATATGATATGGGAGAAAAAAAAGTCCTGTCTTTTAATCTTCCAGGTTAGATTCTCAGGCAAACTGATTAGAGTGACCTCTTTTGAAGTTCTAGAAGAAAATTCTTTAACTGAAAGGAGACACTTTATTTTTCTGTCTCATAAAGGATGTTTTTATAATAAGAATTTACATTCCACAAGACACTGGAGTTTTGTCACAGTTTCATTTAACCATGAATCACTAAAATCAGGTCATGCTCTCCCACTCCCACCCCTGCTTCTCACATAATGATACCTTTAAACCTGTTTAGCTTTGAAAAACATGTTTCCTAATACACAGCTTGTCTTTATAAAAGTGTATTTGGGTTCACAGTGTCTGAGAAATGTACCATGCCCACTTTTTGACCCACTGACACAGCTGTAGGTTTTATCATTTTGCTCACTACAATGCCCTGGATAGCATTTCAAATACATAGAGTCATGACCCTTATTGTTTGCTGGATGGGCTGTGAAATGTATGCTAATGTTCATAATAGGATTATACAAGGTTGTTTTATTGTCTGAAATATAATATGAGCATTATACTCTATGCTTTTCCCCACAATGGGTTTTCCCTTTAACAAGTATTAGGAAGCCTAATTTTGATTAAGTAAATATCGCCTTTCAGCTTTACAAATGATGGTTGATGTAGGTACATACTTTAATGGTATTAAGGGTGGAAAACAAGAATTAGCCAAATAAACTAAAGTACAAAGAATATAATATAGAACAATGTATGACAACTTGTTGCATGTACATACTTCATGCTAGAATTGAACGTAATGATTCAACTCAAGTCAAATATGGGCCAAAATGTATGTACATTATGAAGGTGACAATTAAAAATGCAGAATACAGGGTATAATCATGGTGCCACTATCCTTCAAACCCGTTGTTTTCTGCTTCGTATCTAGCTATATGGGTATGATCCTATAACTTTTCCTCATTTGGGTTTCTACCAAATGTAAATACTGAGTTTAGAATTTGGCTTCAAGTCATTTATTTGGGAGAGAACAGCAGGTCACACAGTGAAGGCATGAGGAGGTAAGACAGATAAGGAATAATGACAATAAAGGGCATGTCACAGAGAGGCACACTGCTGTGATCAACTGGAGCAGAAGAATAGGGTCTGGAGGCAGGGAACCTAAGGCTGTATCACACTGACTTCCTACAACTAAACTGAAAGTAAAACCCTAACTTTCCATGCCTAAGAAACAAAAAAACCAGAGGCCAACCCTTTGCAAACTCCCACCTTTTCTTCATGGGCCGAAGAGAAATTGAAAGTACCTCTGATTGGCTGCTTTTTGCAACCAATCAGATAC
Organism: Cacajao melanocephalus; assembly: GCA_963573385.1. NCBI lineage: Eukaryota > Metazoa > Chordata > Mammalia > Primates > Pitheciidae > Cacajao > Cacajao melanocephalus. The sequence goes on along the minus strand of CAUYLG010021154.1, from coordinate 60,990 downwards.
TTGCATAAGAGTGTAACCTTGTAACTTCACTTAAGCCTCTGATTGGTTGCTGTTGGCAACCAGTCAGATGTTTGTATAGGTGTGTCCTTTGTAACTTCAGTGTCTGATTGGTTGCAGTAAGCAACCAATTGGGGGCCACCTCTTCATTTACATAATGGCCAATGGGAACACCAAGTGGCCAATGGGAAACCTCTAGGACGTATTTGAAATCGAGAAGATTCTGTATGGGGCCCTTGAGCTGCTGCTCAGGCTGGCTCCCACACTGGAGAGTATACTTTCATTTTCAATAAATCTATGCTCTTTCATTGCTTCATTCTTTCCTTGCTTTGCTGTACGTTTTGTCCAATTATTTCTTCAAAATGCCAAGAACCTGGACAACTTGCAGTCAAGACCCTCTACTGGTAACAGAACTAGGACTCAATTTCATTGGGGATTATGTGGGACACTCTGTGGAACATGCCTCAGAATTGTTTCAGTGAGGGGCAAAGAAATCCAGTATTTATTCACCAATTACACTTCTTATTGTTTGAGAGCCATTCCTCAGGTATCATGTCTGGTGTGCTGGACAAGCATGCCCAATCTATCAGAGATAGTTGTCAGGCTGCCCAGAAGCTCTGCAGTGAATTCTGGTGTGGGCAGAGAACCCACAGCCTCCACTGCACACGTCATGGTAATGTGTGGCTGTATCTTTGGTGTGGTATGCTGGAACCAGAGATTGGGATCTCAAAGAATCCAGCTTGAATCTGGTTCTGTCATTCAGTTATGGTGAATGGTTTTTATATGCCTACAGCTTTAGGCCATACTGTATTGATTTGACCTATTAGGGGTTAGAGAGGGAAACTCCATTTTCCTGTCTGTAAAACCAATATGAGAGAGTTATTGCATGAATTCCATCCAATAATGGCTGCATGAAAAGCACATAAAATGCTTCTTGGCTCGTAATAAACAGCCCATGGATTTTAGGGCCTATCCCCATCCCCCTTTCTTTATCAGTAATATTTCTGTTTCCCCTTTCTTTATCAGTAATATTGTCCATATGTAGCAGACAGTGAATACAATTAGGGGTTAATGTACATCAGGGTTCCCCAAGATCACCCTCAGGATTCCCAGAACTCAGAGAAGCTGTTATGCTCACAGTCACAGTTTATTGTGGTGAAATAATATAGATTAAAATCAGCAAAGGAAAAAGACACATAGGGAGGAGCCCAGGAGACACCAGGCACAAGCTTCCAGTCGTCCTCCCCCAGTAGAGTCATATAAACAGCACTCAATTCTCCCAGCAATGATATGCAGCAAGGCATGCAACGTGTTGCCAACCCAGGACGTTCACCCAAGCCTTGGTGCTCCGCACTTTCCTTTAGGGTCAGTCATATAGGCATGAATTGCCCTTGAACTTGGCTCCTTCATGCTCCAGACCCCAAAGGCTGCAGTGATTTGGTATAGACCAAAGCTCCAGGAGTTATAGGTGATATCTTAAATGATCCAGAGAGCGACTGAGGGTCTTTAAAGGGTGTCTTAAGTAAAAGAGGGGAAAAAAATGAAGGAGAAAAGAATCTGCCTGTAAAAAAAAAAACTGGCAATATTTTTCACAATAAGTAGTTTTGTTTAATGAAAGACCCATGATGGTCCTTATTCAAGAGTGTTTAATTTCTGAAGCTCCAAACCAACACAGTTCTAAGATAGAAGGCTTATAAGAGCAGGATCTAACATCATGGTGTTATCAGGGCAAATGTACAAAAAAGCAAGAGGTACAGTGATTTCCAGAGAAAGTAATCATCGTGAAGTTTAATGTTTTTCCCATTAAATTGTGTTGAGCCAACACTAAGCTCTAGGGTAGCACTCCCCACTAGAAACATAATGCAAGCCACAAATGTGGGCCACATATATGATTTCAAATTTTCTATTTTTTTAATTTTCTATTTTTAAACAAAAAGTAAGAAACAGGTAATATTGATTTTAACAGTGTATTTTATCAACTCAAAATAAGATTATATAACCAGTATAAAATTTTAAGAGATACTTTACATTCTCATTTTAACACTAAGCCTTTGAAATCTATTGCGTATTTATCTATAGCACATTGTTATTTAGACAAGTCACATTTCAACTGAACAGTGACTTTCATATTGCACAGAGCAGCTCTGGAAAATAATCATCTTTTTCTCCTACAATCTGTGGGTCTGGTAAGGGCCTCCCATCTATGCATACTTTACTAAACACTGTCAAATATTGGGTGGAACACAGACTTTAAAAACTCTAATTATACTATTTAACAACACCATTCTCTTCCCTTAATTATTCTTGTTGAACATTTTATCAATTTTTTTCAAATATAACTTCTTGAATATATAGCAATATATTAAGCATTTCAATGACAGATTATTATACCCACATCAAGTATTAGGAAATGGGTTCAGAGAAGTTGGGTAACCTGCTCAAAGTCTCAGGGATAGGAACAGGCAAAAAGGTCAAAACTGCAGTCTGTTTCTCATCTGAGCTTTCCAGTGCATCACCCCAAATAATATGGAGGTGAAAAGAGTGATGGCTTATAGCCAAGGTGAACCATGAGACCTAAAGTGACTCAGAAAGGCCTGGCCATAAGGGGGCAGAACTATAAGCCTTTCAGAGCTCTCTCCTCCAAAGGGGAAAGAATGAAAGCCCTTAGAAAGATTCGCAATTCCATTTGGGGCTTAGATCTTATGATAAGATGTAAGGCCATCACCTTACACTGGTGAAGAATGAGACTATTATTTACAAGTCATTTACAAACACATTTCGATTCATGAAGTCGCATTTCATGTTAATTCCTGGGAACTTCGACCAAGTCTCCAATCATTTTGGGGAACTGCACTGCTGGAACCCAGAGCATCTCTTGAATCAGTCTAGTGTTTCCAGATATTTAAGGGCATCGACCCCCTGGGATTTTTTCACCCTTCACCAACCTGGAGCTCTGAAGCAAACTACTGAGGAAGGTAACTAGGTCATAGTCTTTGACCCTTGAAAACTACAAGCAATTGGTTGACTTCTTTGTCAATCTAGAGACAATAACTCAGTCCCCTACTACCTTACATCCTATTGGTTTTAGTCACTCCTGGGCCCACTTTACTGACTTTGGTATTTAATCAATGTTCCATAAGGCTAGCACTTTAGATGTGTACTGGCATAATATTTTCTTGCAACCCAGCATTATTCAAAAGTTCCACTGAGAAACAATGATACATAAACAGGATAGGCTAATGGAGACACTGACTACTCAGTCTTTTATGTTAGCTGTTTTCAACTTTGATTGTACATTGAAATCATCTAGGAAGCTCTAAAAAAATACCTGGACTTCCAGCAGAGATCTTGACTTAATTGGTCTAGGATGTGGTGTGGGCATGATGATTTTTAAAGCTTCCCTGGTGGTTCTAAGGTAGAGCCAGGGTTGAGAATCACTGCTCTGTAGTCTCTCAGCATTAGCCCTTAGTTAACAGTGTAAGCCTAAGCAATGTAAATGGACCATATTTGCTAAGATTCACAAAAAAATTCCTTTAGAGAATAAATATAATGTTATGCCATTGGTTTTAATGGAAAGTAAATAAAAACATCCAAACAATATTTTGTGAGTTTTGGTAACATATTTAAGATATTAAGTAACAGCCATGATGTTTTTCTTCCAGACAAATGGTTATATTTTATTATTCAGATGAGATAAAAGGAGCTTTTCATTCCAGGTACCTGAAATGCCTACACTTTTAATTCTAGTAATTTTTTTCTTCTTTAGAAAAAAGTTGTATTTGCCATATGTTATATCCAAATTTATAAGCCACATCCACTTATGTTTGGAAGTGGATGGAGTATAATAAAGAATGATCATTGACTTATCACAGATATCATTTATTAATTTTCCCCATCCATTTTTCTTCCTGACCTTTCCTATAACTATGTTTTTGTTACATTTTCTCTTTCCAGAAGGTCGCAAGGAAGGGCCCTAGTCTTCGTCCTCAGTCCTTAGTCAGCATGCCACACTTTGGATTGTTTTCTCTTTATCTTTCCTCCACCCATTAGAGTTTAACTGTCCTGGATGTCAATTTTCTCCCTAATAAACATCCTACACACTAAACAACTCAGAGTCAGAGTGTATCTGGGATATACTTCATGAGGTTGGTGCAAATATTATATCCATTTTACAGGTGAGTAAACTGAGAGTGAGATTAAATTGTCTGCCCAAGGTGCTGTAGTAAAGAGATGAGAGAACCAGGAGGTAAACCCAGAAAGCTTGACTTCTGAGCCTCTACCACAACAGCATCACTAACAAACCAAGGCTATTTTAAAAGGGGGCGCTTTAAAAACAAGGATCAGTCATTTGATTCTGCCCCAGGAAATCTTTGGATAGCTCCTGGGATCCACATCTGCAGAAGAAAAGAAAGCAGGATTGGGCAATAACAGAAATTGAGCTGCCATGAAGTTCCAACAGAGGTCTCAGCCTCTGGGGCTCTCAAGAGCTGAAGTAGCCCTTTAGTTGGGGTAATGGGTTTGGCCCTTTATGTCCCCACAGTGATCAGTTACCGGGTGCAGGCTGCCCTCGGCAGGAGATCTGACCTAAGGGGCATCTTCTGTAGCCTTTCCACAAATGGAGAATAAGTTCTCAGTTCCTGAATGGAGATTTAGGTGGACATCACAGCATTCACCCCAGAGTTGTTCGAGGGTGACCACATTCCAGTGGTTAGCCTAGAGACATTTGCTCAATAAGATAAAGCCATTTAACAGCACTTATAACAGGATAGAGCATTCCTTTTTGTTGTTGTTAGTGAGCTTGGTAGCAGTGATTAGGAATGCCTGGGCATGATGAGTCCACAGGGAAAATATAATACCCCGTAACCTGATCATACCCACAGGCTGATGGGCCCTCATGAAACACCTGCTATTAAAGCACAGTCCAACTATTTAACTATTATTTATTTAGCCTCTTCCTAAATAACATTAAACTATTCAAATAGATGACATAATTCAAATAAACAGAAAATTAAAGATGCATACATACTAGCAAGCATTTAAGGAAGGAATTATACCAATACTCTACAATCTCTTTCAGAATATTATAAGCGGAGAGAATATTTCCTCATTCTATGAAGCCACCATTATCTTAACACCAAAACCAGACAAATGTTACAAGAAAAGAAAACTATAGACTGACAACTCTTATGAACATAGATGGAAAAATCCTAAACAAAATTTTAGCAAGTCAAATCCAATAACGTTTAATGAGAATTATACACCATGACCAAGTGGGAATTACTTCATGTATACAAGCTGGTTGAACATTCAAAAATCAGCTAATATAATCCATCACATCAACAGGCTAAAAAAAATCACATGATCATATCAATAGCTATGGAAATGGCATTTGACAAAATTCAATACCAATTTATTATCAAATCTGTCAGTAAACTAGGAAGAGAGAGAACTTCCTCAACCTGATAAAGAATATCCACAAAAAACCTTACAGTCAACATTATATTTAATGTTAAGATACTAGAAAATTTACCACCAAGATTGGGAACAAGTCAAGGATGTCACCTCTCGCCACTCCTTTTCAACATTGTACTGGAAGTCCTCTCTAATGCAGTAGGACAAGATAAGGAAATAAGAAGTATACCAATTCGGAAGTAAGAAACAAAACTATCTTTGTTCACAAATGGCATCACTGTCTATGTAAAAAATCCAAAAGAATCAAAATACAACTTTCAAAACTAGTAAATGATTATAGCAAAGTTGCAGGATACACGGTTAATATACAAAAGCCAATTGCTTTCCTAAATACCAGCAATTAACAAGTGGAATTTGAAATTAAAAGCACAATACCATTTACACTAGCATCCCAATAAATAAAATACTTACATACAAATTTAATAAAATATGTGTAAGATCTACATGAGGAAAACTACAAACTGATGAAAAAAAATCAAAGAACTAAATAACTGGAGTGATATTTCATGTTCATGAATAGGAAAACCTCAATCTAAAGTTTATGCAGAAAGACAAAAGACCCAGAATGGCCAACACAATACTGAAGAAGAGCAAAGCTCAAGGGCTGACACTACCCAACTTCATGACTTACAGTAAAGATACAGTAATCAAGACAGTGATATATTGTTGAAAGAATAGACAAGTAGATCAGTAGAACACAATAAAGATCCTAGAAACAGACATACATAAATATAGTCAATCTTTGACAAAGGGCCAGAGACAATAAGATGGAGCAAAGACAGTCTTTTCAACAAATGGTTCTGAAATTACTGGACATCCGTTTACAAAAAACATATGAATCTATATACAGACCTTATATCCTTCACAAAAGTTAACTCAAAATGGACTATAGACCTCAATGCAAAACACAAAAATATAAAATAACATAGGATAAAACAAAAATGATCTTGCATATGGAGATGACATTTTGCTATAAATCAAAGGCATGATCCATGAGAGAAATAACTGATAGGCTAAATTTAATTAAAATGGAAAACTTCTGCTCTGTAAAGATAATGTTAGAAGAATGAGAAAATAAGCCACAAACTGGAAGAAAATGTTTGTAAAAGACATATGATAGATGACAGTAAACCAAAATATAGAAAGAACTCTTTAAACTCAACAATAAGAAAACAACCCAATTTAAAAATGAGCCAAAAACCTTACCAAATACCTCACCAAAGAAGATATATGGATGGCAAATAAGAATATGGAAAATCCTCCATATTGTATGTCATCAGGAATATCCAGATAAAAATAAGATATGACTGTGTACTTATTAGAGTGGCCAAAATCCAGAACACTAACGCTAAATGCCAGTAAGGGCACGTAGCAACAGGAATTCTCATTCACTTCTGGTGGGAATGAATAATGGTACAGCCACTTTGGAAGGTGGTTTGGTAGTTTCTAACAAAACTAAACATACTTTTATGATATGATCCAGCAATCATCCTCTTGTCTACCTACCGGACTTGAAAACTTATGTTCATGCACACATATGCTTGTAGAAGCTTTATTCATAATTGCCAAAACATTTGGCTTTGGAAGCAACCAAGATATCCTTCAGTAGGAGAATGGATAGATAAACTGTGGTAAATACAGACAACAGAATATTATTCAGCACTAAAGAAAAATGAGCTATGAAGCCATGAAAAGACATGGAGGAATCTTACATGCATATTAATAAGTGAAGGAAGCCAATATTAAGACTACATGCTGTATGATTCTAACTACATGACATTCTGAAAAAAGGCAAAACGAAGCAAACAGTAAGAAGATCAGTAGTTGCTAAAAGGTAGGGGGTAGAGGGAGGGATGAATAGGCAGAGTACAGATTTTTAGGGAAGTAAAAATATTCTACAAAAATATCCACTACAATAATGGACATATGTCATTATACATTTGTCCAAACTCATAGAATCCGCAATACCAAAAGTCAACCCTAATATAAACTATAGAGTTTGGGTGATTATAATGTGTCAATGTAATAAATATACTACTCTGGTGGGAATGTTTGTAATGGAGGAAACTGTGCAAGTGTTGGGGCAGGGGATACATAAGAAATCTCTATACCTTCTCCTTAATTTTGTTGTGAACCTGAAACTGCTCTTTTAAAAGTCTGTCCTATAACTAACAGTAATATGTATATAACATATTGCTGCTAGCTGTAGATTTTAAATATGCACATACTTACATAAATTTATATTATTTTTTCACTATCTGCTCCCAATTCGTCATACCAATGAACTATGAATTGACGCAGTGTGTGCTTTGGAGGTTCAGCCTTAGGTTACATGTTCCAGCTTCTCCACTCCCTTTTGTACAAAAGGAGGTAGCAAGTTCTCCTGATATTTGAGATAGCAGTTTAAAGATGAAATACAATTTCACTTAAATATTTATTTTTCTTATTTTTCCAGAGATCTTTCAAACATCTGGCCTTTTTGAGGGGACGGGAATTAGAATTCCAGCTAACAGAGCAGAATTTTGTAAACAGATATTTCATTTTTGGTGAAAGCAGGCCTGGGGATCCTGGAAAACCATATCTTAGTGGACATGAATCTGTTTACTGTTTGTTCAAATAAAGTTGGTTATAGGCTGTTCATTGCTTCTGGACACAAAAGTACAAGAACTCTGATTCCTTATACATAAACCCCAGCAGAGGCAGATTTTGCAGTGAGGGGCAGGACTTTGGGTGGGGGATGTGTATGATTATGGACGTCTGGGCAGTCCACTGAGTGGGGAGCTTCTGACCCCAAGGAGAGGCACTAGGTGAAGGTGGCTTCTGAAGGCACTGCTACCATTCTTTGAATTGTGGTCAAGTTGACATCTTAGGAGGATATGATTAAGCCAGATACATTGACAAAGTAAATAAAGTCATAACTAAAAAGATTATTTAAAAGATTAAAAGAAAGTTTATAACCTGCTGCAGTAGACACTGCAATCTTTCTTCAAGAAAGAACTTGTTGTCCAGCTCCTGGGAGTGTGGTTAGCAGACGTCCTTCAGCTTTCAGTACCTTCATGGATTGCCTCAATGGCAGAGATCTGCCCTGTTGCAGGTCACAGCCCTTCCCGGGGCAGGCCACATGCAGTGATTAACTGACATGAGGATATCAAGGCCTGGCCATCTCAGCCCAATTAGGTGCAACTCTGAAGGGCCACTGTAGCTCCAGAGCTTCATGTGGGGTTGGCCATGGCTGTCTTTACGACTGCACTACTTTTGACTTCCCTCTCTTCTCACTCCTTTTTCCTTCCCCTCCCCTAATCACAGCATTCACTTTCTGGGAAACCTAAGCTGTGACTAGAGCTAAGATAATACAGTGCTCAGTAGCCAATTTCGTTTTGGTCATTCTCCAGCCAGTGTTAGAATCCCTTTTTAACACTATTTTTTGGTAGAACCCTCTCCATTTACTATTCCATCTTTGGACCACTATAACAGAGAACACTTAAATGAATAAGTGGGACCACATTAAAATTTAAAACTTCTGTTTGTCAAAAGACTATTAAAGAGTAAAAAAGAAAGCATCAGAATAAAACAAGATTGGGGCAAAATATAAATCTGTATCTTTCATATATTTAAAAAAACCCTGCAAATTAATAAAAAAAAAGACTCCACAGTAGAAATATATACAAAAGACTTGTGCAGACATTTCATAAAAGATGAAATTAAAAAGTAAATAAACGTGAAAAGTCGCTTGCCTTCACTAGTTGTCAGGGAAATGAAAATTAAAATCTCACAGTGAACTACACAATCACCAAAACAACTAAAATGAAAAAAAGCAGAAAATACCATCTTTTGTTGAACATGTCAAGCAACTGGAATGAACACATGTTGCTAATATGGTGCAATCATTTGAGAATGTTGGAGATTATATATATATATATATATATCTCCAATGATCTAGCAACTCCACTGCAAGGTATATATCCAATAGGAATACATATATGTTTATAGAAGCACCATTCATAATTAGCAAGACAGGAAAACAATCTAATACCTACCAACAGTAAAACAGATAACTAAATAATACAGACATACAGTGGGATGCTATATAGCCATGAAAATGAACAGTCACCACACATGCAACAGCATGGATTAATTTTACAAGCATACTATTGAACAAGAGAAGCCAGCTGTTTAAAAGGACATCCCATATGAGTTCAATGATAAAATTCAAAAACTGACCAAACTAATTTTTAGTGTTAGAAATCAGGGTACCCCTTGGGAGGTGATAGTTTCTGGAAAGAAGTGCAAGAGAAGCTTCTGGAATGTTAATATTCTGTTTCTTAATCAAGGTGCTGTTTACACAAGTGTCCTTACTTTAGGAAAATTCAGTGAGCTGTATTTTTATTAAGTGTGTACTTTTCCATAGTACTTCAATAGAAGGGATTATTTTAAAATTAACTTGTAGGATAAATATTTGTTATTTAATTGCAGTGAATCCAGGTTCATTTTAGACAGTAATTGCTATTTTACAGTAGTGGCTTCACGAAGTTGTTGCCTTTTTCCATTTCTTTCACATGAATATTGATTTCTTTAATAGTCAGGTATTATGGTAATGAGCTTAAGCATATAAAAAGGGCAACTAGATTCCATCATTCCAAGGCTCGTGATTATTTTGATACCACTTTGCTGAGGTATAATTGACACACAGTAAGTCACCCTATTTTAAATATGCAGTCGAAAAGTTTTGACGTAAATACATATAGTCACACATCATTTAACAAGGATATATTCTGAGAAATGCATCCTTAGGCAGTTTCATCACTGTGTGAACATCATAGAGTGGACTTACACCAACCCAGATGGTATAGCCTACTACACACCTATGCTATATAGTATAGCCTGTTGCTCGTAGGCTACAAACCTGTACAGCATGTTACTGCACTGACTAGTGTAAGGAAATAATAACATAATGGTAAGTATTTGTGAAATAGAAATTTGTTTTTGGCTCCATTATCATCTTATGAGACAGATGTCATATATGTAGTCTATCATTGACCAAATGTTATTATGTGGTAAATGATTGTATTTGTAAAACTATCAGCACAATCAACATGGTGAACACATACATTACTCTCAGAAGTTTCCTTGTGCCATTTTGCAATCTTTCCATCCTGTCCTTCTACTATCATATGATATATAGTCTTTGTTTGGTTTATTTTATTTTACTTTGAGCTTTACATATGTGTTATGTGTCTCAGTGGTTCATTCCTTTTTATTTCTGTAGGATTACAATGTATGCATATACTAAGATTTGCATACCTATTCACCTCTTGATGGACACTTGGGTTGTTTCCAATTTTTCATAATCACAAATAAACCTGTTCTGAACATTTATTTTAAAACCTTTGTATAAATATAGGCTTTCCTTTCCCTTGGATAAATACCATGGAGTAGAATGGTTAGATCATATGGTAGGCATATTTTCAACACTTGTCACTTGTTTGGAAGCAGGTTACAACCACCACCTTTATCTTTAGAATAATTGGTCTATTCCATTTTGCTTTCTGAGTGGCACTTTTCTACCCTCTGATTATCTGATTACCTTTCTTAGAAGAAAGAGTCAAATAAGGAGTTGTTTCTACTTACTAACTACCTTGCAGTAAATCTGTTTCTCTGTGGAAAACTGGAGATATCTCCTTTGTAGTGAGTTGTAAATGCAGAGGCATCTCTGGGTTGGAAGTGTTTAACTTTTTACTTTGTCTCTTTGCAGGTTCCATATTCCTTGGAAGAGTAATGACATTTTCTCCTCTTAATATTTGTTAAAATTTTATTCAAATTTTCCTTTCCTCCTTCATAGTATTTTACCCCGATACCTGAATAAAACAGAAATATATCAACAAAAGAAGACTGGGCAATATTTAAAATGCCTTCTTTAAATAAGCAAGGATTAGGCAGAGAGTGACTAGCGTTGTCCAAAGTGTTCATACTTGTTTACTGACTAGAAAGGAATTGTACAAGAAGTCCTAACTCTAGAAGACATGGTATCTGTGCTGTATGCCCAAATATACCTCCAACCAGTGGATGATGGAAACAGCACACGTGCAGCTCCGAGGACAGAAGACAGCTCGTGTATTGGTCCATGCAGTCTGACATCCCTTTCTGTGGGTAGGACTGACTCAAAGTTTTTTTCAGGTAGAAAGGGTGGATGGAAACTATAATGAAGCCAATGTGGGTATATGTCTGTAGGCTAGGAAAGAATATGATCATCTAGAAGATTGTGTCCAGATCATGGTCAAAACACTGATGACCACCAGCAGAAGTTATCACTCAAGGGAACAGTCCTTAAGAGAAAATTATATAGTGTGGGACTTGCAGGATATTTTTATACAAATTAAATCAAGTTAAAATCATCAACAATGATTATCTTCACATAAAAAAATAGTAATGTAAAATCTGCCTCAGAGATGCCTTTTACCTGGTACTATGAAAAAAGTACGTCTGCTTCTAACCATGAATTAACACTTTATCTGCTCTCTGGATCTCATCCTATTCCTCCACAATCTATTTTCTTTTTCATAAGCAGATTTGAGATATAATTACATACTATAAAATTCATTCATTTAAACCATACAATGAAATGTTTTTAGTATATTCACAGAGTTGTGCATATATCAGCACAATACAATTTTGTAATATTTCATATTTTAAAAAAAAACAAAACATGTCCACTGGCAATCATTCCCTATTTCTCTTTCCCCTAGCCTCTAGCAACAACTAATCTACTTTCTGTCTCTATGGATTTGCCTATTCCAGCTTTTCACATAAACGGAATCACATAATATATGGTGTTTTGTGATGAGCTTCTTCCATTAAATATAATGTTTTCAAGATTCATATTCATATTGTGTTATATCAGTACTTCATTATTTTTCATTGATGAATAATATATCATTATGTGAATATGCCATATTTTGTTTTTCCATTCATCAGTTGATAGACAACTGAATTATTTCCACACTTTAGCTACCAGGAATAATACTACTTTGAGCACTTGTGTACTAGTTTTTGTATAGAAGTATTTTTTTTTTCTCTCAAGTATATACTTAGGAATGGAATTTCTAGGTTATATCACAACTCTGGGAAATGTCAAACTGATTTAAAGAGTGACTGCACCATATCTCATTCTCATTACCAATGGATAACGGTTCCAATCTCTCTATATTCTTTCTGACACTTATCATTTTCTTTTCTTATTCTACCTATGCTAATGAGTATAAAGTGGGATCTCTTTGTGGGTTTGATTTGTGTTTTTCTAATGACTAATGATGTTGAGCATCTTTTCATGTTTTTATTAGTCATTTGTATATCTTGTTTGTAGCAATGTCTATGCAAATTATTTACCTATTTTTAACTTACTTTTCAATACTGAGTTGTAAGAGCTCTCCATATATGCTAGGTACATGTCTCTTTTTACAAACTTGATTTGCAAATATTTTCTTCCATTCAGTGGTTATCTTTTAACTTTCTTGATTATATTATTTGCTGCACAAAAGATTTTAATTATGATAAAGTACAATTCACCTACTTTTTATTTTGTCATTTGTGTTTTTGGTGTCATATCTAAACAATCATTGCCTAAATCAAGGCCACAAATATTTATTCCAAGCGTTCACACTCTTAAATTAGGTCTACAATTCATTTTGAGTTAAAGTTTTGTATTTTGTGAAATAGGAACACAGCCTCATGATTTTTGCATGTGGATATCCAGTTCTCCCATGACTGTTTGTTGAAAAACTGTTCTTTCTGTATTGGTTTGCCTTGTTATCTTTAAAAGTCAGTTGAGCATAAATAATAAGGGTTTATTTGTAAACCCTTGATTCTATTCCATTGAGATAGACACATAGATTGACAGGTAGGTAGATAGATAGATAGATATCCTTACATCAGTACATGCTATCTCAATTGCTATGGCTTTGTTTTGAAATTTGGAAATTGGAGTTCTTCAATTTTGTTCTTCTAGGATTGGTTTGACTATTCTAGATTTCTTGTATTTCCATATGAATTTTACAATCAGATTGTCAATTTTTTTGAAAAGCAAACTGGGATTTTCTTTTCTATAAGAAAGCCCATTAGGATTGCTGCATTCAGTATCTCAGTTACTTTAAGGCATACTGCCATCTTAAAAATATTAAGTCTTCTGGCTGGATGCAGTGGCTCACTCCTGTAATCTCAGCACTTTGGGAGGTTGAGGTGGATGGATCATAGGTCAGGAGTTTGAGATCAGCCTGCCCAACATGGTGAAACCCTGTCTCTACTAAAAATATAAAAAATTAGCCAGGCGTGGTGTCAGGTGCCTGTAATCCCAGCTACTCCGGAGGCTGAGGCAGGAGAATCACTTGAACCCAGGAGGCAGAGGTTGCAGTGAGCCGTAATCGTGCCATTGCACTCCCACCTGGCCAACAGAGTGAGACTCTGTCTCAAAAAAAAAAAAAAATTAGGTCTTCTAATAGGTGAACACAAAATGTCTTTACATTTCATTGGATCTTCTTTAATTTTTTCAGCAATATTTTGTAATTTTCAGCTCACAAGTTTTTAAACTTTTGCCAAATTTATTTCTTTTGAACATTACAGCATTGAAAAAATAGTATTTTTTTGAGTTAGAAAGAGCTCCCATTTCTTCTATATTTTAAAAAAGCTTGTGAATGATTGGTTTTTATTCTTATTTGGATGCTTAGTTTTTTTTTTAAATTTAATAATTCAACTTTTTGTACATAAATTCAGATTTTCTATTTCTTCAGCCAGTTTTGCTAGTTTGTGTCTTTCTAAAAATTTGTCCATTTGACCTAAATTACTTACTTTGTGGGAATAGAATTGCCTGTAGATGACTTGACAATCCTTTTTATTTCTGTAAGGTTAGTGGTGTTGTGTCCCCTCTTATTCCTGACTTTAGTAATTTGAGTGTTCTTTTTTTAAATTTGTCAGTCTAAAAAAAGAGTTGTCAAATTTGTTGATCTTTTTAAATAATTATTTTTTGTTTCATTGGTTTTTTCTTTTGTCTAATTCTTCTCTAGTCTTTACTGTTTCCCTTTTTGCTAGCTCTGGGTTTAATTTGCTCTTCTTTTTCTAGTTTCTTAAAGTGGAAGATAAAGTCATTGAATTTTTAAAATATTTACATTTATACCCATAACTTTCCATCTGAGTTCTCCTTAACTGTATACCATACATTTGATATATTGTGTTTTTGTTTTTATTTATGTCAATTTTTAAATTTCTCTTGGATTTTCTTCTTTGACTCATTAGTTATTTAGGGGTGTGTTGTTTAGTTTCCACATATGAGTGTACTTCCTGAATTTCCTTCTGTTATTGATTTCTAATTTTAATTCCTTTGTGATCAGAGAATTGTATTTGGTATGATTCTAAACTTTTCAATCTATTGATATCTGTTTTATGGCTGATCGCATGGTCTATTGTAGAGAATGCTCCATATGTGCTTTTGAAGACTATGTATTCTTCTGTGTTTGAGTGGAGTGTTCTATAGATATCTGTTGGGTCTAGTTACAGTGTTATTCAATTGTTTATACTCCTGTTGATCTTTTCCTTTCTTGTTCAGTCCATTATTAAAAGTGGGTTATTGAAATCTCCAGCTGTTATTGTTGAATTGTCTATTTTTTCCTTCAGTTCTGTCAGTTTTTGCTTTATGTATTTAGGGGCTCTGTTGTTAGATGTGTACAGATATGTAATTGTTATATCTTCATGATGAATTAGTCTTTTATCGTTGTAATGTGTCTGTATTAGTCTGTTTTCACGCTGCTGATAAAGACATACCCAAGACTGGAAAGAAAAAGAAGTTTAATTGAACTTAGAGTTCCACATGGCTGGGGAGGCCACAGAATCGTGGCAGGAGGTAAAAAGGCACTTCTTACATGGTGGCAGCAAGAGAAAACAAGGCAGATGAAATAGCAGAAACTCCTGATAAAACCATCAGATCTTGTGAGACTTATTTACTCCCATGAGAACAGTATGGGGAAAACTGCCCCCATGATTCAAATTATCTCCCACTGGGTCCCTCCCATAGCACATGGGAATTATGTGAGTACAATTCAAGATGAGATTTGGGTGGAGACACAGTCAAGCCATATCTGTGTCTCTCCTTATTTCTAGGAACATTTTTGTTTTATTATCTATATTGTCTGATATAAATTACCAGACTAACAATCATTCATTCCATGTATCTTACAGTAGATGTTTGGATGGTGTAACTTTTTTTTCATTTTACTTTTGACCTATTTTTAATCTAAAGTGTGCTTTCTTACAGATAGAATCCAGTTGGAGCTTGTTATTTTTTAATCCAGTCTAAAAATCTGTCTTTGGATTGTTGAATCCATTTACATTTAATATTATCATTACATACTTGGATTTTATCTCCATTTTGCATTTTTTCTATATGTTTCATTTCAGCTTTGTTGCTCTATTTTCTGCCAGCTTTACTGAGGTATAAAAAATTGCACACATTTAACATAGACAATTTGATGAGTTTGGACATATGGATACACTTATGACAATATTGCCACAGTTAAGGTAATAAATATATTCATCACCTCCAAAAGTTTTCTTATGACTGCTTGCTTTTTTAAATGCATAATATGATATTGCTAATTATAGACACTGTGTTGTACAGCAGGCCTCTAGAACTTATTCATTAGTATAACTATAAATTTACATCTATTGAACAACTCCCCATTTCTACCTCTCTCATCCTCTGTCAGCCACCATTCAATTTTTTACTTCTATAAGTTTGATTTTTTTGATGCCTTATAAGTGGAATCACGTGGTATTTATCCTTCTGTGATTGACTTATTTAACTTAGCATAATGTTTTCAAGAAATATCAATATTACCACAAATGTGATATCTTTCTTTTTAAGGCTGAATAATATTCCATCATATGTATATACAGTTGACCTTTGAACAACACAGGTTTGGACTGTGCAAGTTCAGTTATAAGTGGATTTTTTTCAACCAATGAGGATAAAAAAATATAGTAATTACTTCCACCAAGATGGTAGAATAGTAACAGATCCAGAGCGTAGTTCCCAGTGAGAGCGACACAGAAGGCTAGTGATCTTCACATTTCCAACCAAGGCACCAGGTTCATCTCCATGGGACTGGTTAGACAGTGAGTGTAGCCCAAGGAGGGCAAACAGAGGCAGGGTGGGACACTGCCTCACCAGGGAAGTGCAATGAGTGGAGGGCCCTCCCTCCTACCCAACGGAGGCCATCAGGGGATGTCTCTGGTCACTCCAGAGCTCCGGTTCAGATGCTGCACTTCTCCTGCGGTCTTTCCAACCTATAGACCAGGAGATTCCCACCTGCCAACAGGTGCTGCAGGTTTCCAGGGCAAATATGGTTGGCCGATTCAGCTGGCACCACAAGTTCCCAGCACAAATCTGAGCAGCCGTTTTGACTGGCGCCTGGAGTGCCTGCAAGACAGAGTTGCCCTTACCCCTGAGAGAAAGGGGGCAGAAGGTGGGGAGGCAGGTGATCTGGCTCCATGGATTCCACCCCTACAGAGATCAGCAAACTGAATTCCATTGGCTTGGGATTTTCACAGCCAGCACAGCAGTCTGAGCTCAACCCTGGACAGTCGAGCTCAGTGTGGGGAGGGACATCCACCATTACTGAGGCAGCTCTAACCTTACATGTGTAAACCAAAGCACAAAGAAGTTCACACAGCAGCTTGGGGGAGTGCATGGCAGCTTAACAACACCTCTGCAGACAGACTGTGACTAGACTCCTTCCTTGCTGGGCAGGGCAACTCTGAAAAAAGGCAGCAGCCTGTCAGGGACTTATAAATAAAGCCACATCTCCCTGGGACAGAGCACCAGGGAAAAGGAGTGGTTGTGAGTTCCACTGCAGGAGACTTAAACGTCCCTGCCTGGCAGCTCTGAAGGGAGCAATGGAGTTCCCAGCATAGCACTTGACCTCTGAAAAGGGACAGACTGCCTCCTCAAATGGCTCCCTGACACCTGTATATCCAAAGAGTCATCTCATACAGGAAAGCTCTGGCTGACAGCTGGTGGGTACCCTTCTGGGACGAAGCTACCAGAGGAAGGCACAGGCAGCAATCCTTGCTGTTCTGCAGCCCCTGTGGGTGATTCTCAGGCAAGCAGGATCTGGAGTGAACCTCCAGCAGTCCTGCAGCAGAGGGGCCTGACCATTAGAAGGAAAACTAAAAAACAGAAAGAAATAGCCTCAACATCAACAAAAAGGATGTCCACTCAGAGACCCCATCTGAAAGTCACCAACTTCAAAGACCAAAGGTAGATAAAGCCATGAAGATGGGAAGAAACCAGTGCAAAAACGATGAAAACACCAAAAACCAGAATGCCTCTCCTCCTCCAAGGGGTCACAACTCTTCACCAGCATTGGAACAAAACTGTATGGAGAATGAGTTTGATGAACTGACAGAGCAGGCTTCAGAAGATGGGTAACAACAAACTTCTCTGAGCTAAATGAACATGTTATAACCCACTGCAAAGAAATAACCTTGAAAAAAGTTTAGATGAAATGCTAACTAGAATCACCAGCTTAGAGAAGAACATAAATGACTTGATGGAGCTGAAAAACACAGCAAGAGGACTTCACAAAGCATACACAAGTTTCAACAGATGAATTGATCAAGCAGAAGAAAGCATATCAGGGATTGAAAATTAACTCAATGAAAGAAATGAGAAGGCAAGATCAGAGAGAAAAGAGTGAAAAGAAATGAACAAAGCCTCCAGGAAATATGGGACTATGTGAAAAGACCTAATCTACATTTGGCCAGTGTACCTGCATGTGACGGGGAGAATGAATCCAAGCTGGAAAACACTCTTCAGGGTATTATCCAGGAGAACTTCCCCAACCTAGCAAGGCAGGCCACCATTCAAATCCAGGAAATATAGAGAACACCACAAAGATATTCCTCAAGAAGAGCAACCTCAAGGCACATAATCATCAGATTCACCAGGGTTGAAATGAAGGAAAAAATGCTAAGGGCAGCCCAAGAGAAAGGTTGGGTTACCCATCAGACTCACACTGGATCTCTCAGCAGAAACCCTACAAGCCAGAAGAGAGTGGGGGCCAATATTCAACATCCTTAAAGAAAGGAACTTTCAACTGAGAATTTCATATCCAGCCAAACTAGGTTCACAAGTGAAGGATAAATAAAATCCTTTATGGACAAGCAATTGCTGAGAGATTTCATTACCACCAGGCCTGCTTTACCAGAGCTCCTGAAGGAAGCACTAAACATGGAAAGGAACAACCAGTATCAGCCACTGCAAAAAGTACCCAATCATAAAGACCATCGAGGCAATCAAGAAACTGCGTCTACTAATGGGCAAAACAACCAGTTAGTATCAAAATGGCAGGATCAAATTCACACATGACAACATCAACCTTAAATGTAAATGGGCTAAATGCTCCAGTCAAACTACATAGACTGGCAAACTGGATAAAAAGTCAGGATCCATCAGTGTGCTATATTCAGGAGACATATCTCATGTGCAAAGACACACATAGACTCAAAATAAAGGGATGGAAGAAGATTTACCAAGCAAATGGAGAGAGAGAAAAAAAAAAGCAGGGGTTGCAATCCTAGTCTCTGATAAAACGAACTTTAAACCAACAAAGTTCAAAAGAGACAAAGAAGGGCATTACATAATGGTAAAGGGATCAATGGAACAAGAAGAACTAACTATCTCTAAAATACATGTACCCAATACAAGAGCACCCAGATACGTAAAGCAAGTTCTTAATGACCTACAAAGAGAATTAGACTCCCACACAATAATAGTGGGAGACTTTAACACTCCACTGTCAGTATTAGATCAACGAGACAGAAAATTATAAAGGACATCCAGGACTTGAACTGAAATCTGGACCAAGTGGACCAGACCTAATAGACATCTACAGAACTCTCCATCCCAAATCCACAGAATATACATTCTTCTCAGCACCACATGGTACTTAATCTAAAATTGACCACATAATTGGAAGTAAATCACTCCTCAGCAAATGCAAAAGAATGGAAATCATAACAACCAGCCTCTAAGTTCACAGTGCAATCAAATTAGAACTCAGGATTAAGAAACTCATGCAAACTCACACAACTGCATGGAAACTGAACAACCTGCTCCTGAATGACTGCTGGATAAATAATGAAAGGAATTCAGAAATAAAGATGTTCTTTGAAACCAATGAGAATGAAGACACAATGTACCACAATCTCTGGGACACATTTAAAGCAGTGTCTAGAGAGAAATTTATAGCACTAAATGCCCACATGAGAAGTGAGGAACAATCTAAAATTGACACCCTATCATCAAAATTAAAAGAACTAGAGGAGCAAGACTAAAAAAATTCAAAAGCTAGCAGAAGACAAGAAATAACTAAGATCAGAGCAGAACTGAAGGAGATAGAGACACAAAACACCCCTCAAAAAAAATCAATAAATCCAGGAGCTGGTTTTTTGAAAACATCAACAAAATAGACCACTAGCCAGACTAACAAAAAAGGAAAGAGAATAATCGAATAGATGCAATAAAAAATGATAAAGGGGATATCACCACCAATTCCACATAAATACAAACTACCATCAGAGATTACTACCAACAACTCTATGCACATAAGCCAGTGAATCTAGAAGAAATGGACAAATTCCTGGACACTTACACCCTCCCAAGACTAAACCAGGAAGAAGTTGAATCCTTGAATAGACTAATAAGAAGGTCTGAAGTTAAGGCAGCAATTAATAACCTACCAATCAAAAAAGTCCAGGTCCAGACAGGTTCGCAGCCAAATTCTACCAGACATACAAAGAGGAACTGCTACCATTACTTCTGAAACTATTCCAAACAATAAAAAAGAGGGAATCCTCCCTAACTCATGTTATGAGACCAACATCATCCTGATACCAAAACCTGGCAGAGACACAACTATAAAAAAAAATTTCAGGCCAATATCCATGATGAACATCAGTGCAAAAATCTTCAATAAAATACTGGCAAACCGAACGCAACAGCACATCAGAAAGCTTATCCATCACGATCAAGTAGGCTTCATCCTGGGGATGCAAGGCTGGTTCAACATACACAATCTATAAATGTAATCCATCACATAAACAGAACCAAAGACAAAAACCACGTGATTATCTCAATAGATGCAGAGAAGATCTTTGACAAAATTTAACAGCCCTTTATGCTAAAAACTCTTAATAAACTAGGTATTGATGGAATGTATCTCAAAAATAATAAAAGCTATCTATGAAAAGCCCTCAACCAGTATCAAACTGAATGGGCAAACACTGGAAGCATTCCCTTTGAAAAGTAGCACGTCAAGGGTGCCCTCTCTCACCACTCCTATTCAACATAGTATTGGAAGTTCTAGCCAGAGCAATCAGGCAAGAAAAAGAAATAAAGCGTATTCAATGAGGAAAGGAGGAAGTCAAATTGTCTCTATTTGCAGATGACATGATTTTATATTCAGAAAACCCCATCATCTCAGCCCAGAATCTCCTTAAGATGATAAGCAACTTCAGCAAAGTCTCAGGATACAAAATCAACGTGCAAAAATCACAAGCATTCCTATACACCAATAACAGACTTAAAGAGAGCCAAATCATGAGTGAACTCCCATTCACAATTGCTACAAAAAGAATAAAACACCTAGGAATACAACTAACAAAGGATGTGAAGGACCTCTTCAAGGAGAACTACAAACCACTACTCAATGAAATAAGAGAGAACACAAACATATGGACAAACACTCCATGCTCATGGTTAGGAAGAATCAGTATTGTGAAAACGGCCATACTCTCCAAAGTAATTTACAGATTCAATGCTATCCCCATCAAGCTACCATTGACCTTCTTCACAGAACTGGAAAAAAAACACCTTAAACTTCATATGGAACCAAGAAAGAGCCTGTATAGCCAAGACAATACTAACCAAAAAGAACAAAGCTGGAGGCATCATGCTACCTGACTTCAAACTATACTATAAGGCTATAGTAATCAAAACAGCATGGTATTGGTATCAAACAGAGATTTAGACCAATGGAACAGAACAGAGGCCTCAGAAGTAATGCCACACACCTACAACCATCTGATCCTTGACAAGTCTGATAAAAACAAGTAATGGGGAAAGGATTCCCTGTTTAATAAATGGTGTTGGGAAAACTGATCATGTGCAGAAAGCTGAAACTGGACCCCTTCCTTACACTATATACAAATATTAACTCCAGATGGATTAAAGATTTAAACATAAGACCTAATGCCATAAAAACCCTAGAAGAAAACATAGGCAATATCATTCAGGACATAGGCATAGGCAAGGTCTCCATGACTAAAACACCAAAAGTAATGGCAGCAAAAGCCAAAATAGACAAATGGGATCTAATTAAACTTAACAGCTTCTGCACAGAAAAAGAAACTATCATTAGGGTGAACTGGCAACCAACAGAATGGGAAAACATTTTTGCAAGCTATCCATCTGACAAAGGGCTAATATCCAGAATCTACAAAGAACTAAAACAGATTTACAAGAAAAAAAACCAACAAGCCCATTCAAAAGGATATGAACAGACACTTTACAGAAGAAGACATAGATAAGGCCAAAAACATATGAAAAAATGCTCACCATCACTGGTCATTAGAGAAATGCAAATCAAAAGCACATTGAGATATCATCTCATGCCAGTTAGAATGGCAATCATTAAAAAATCTGGAGGCAACAGATGCTGGAGAGGATGTGGAGAAATAGGAATGCCTTTACACTGTTGGTGGGCGTGTAAACTAGTGCAATCATTGTGGAAGACAGTGTGGCAATTCCTCAAGGATCTAGAAATAGAAATACCATTTGACCCAGCAATCCCATTACTGGGTATACACACAAAGGATTATAAACCATTCTGTTATAGAGATACATGCACACATATGTTCATTGCGGCACTGTTTGCAATAGCAAAGACCTGGAACCAACCCAAATGCCCATCAAGGATAGACTGGATAAAGAAAATGTGGCACAAATACACCATGGAATACCATGCAGCCATAAGAAAGCGTGAGTTCATGTCCTTTCCAGGGACATGGATGAATCTGGAAACCATCATTCTCAGTAAACTGACACAAGAACAGAAAACCAAACATTGCATGTTCTCACTCATAAGTGGGTGTTGAACAATAAGAACACATGGATACAGGGAGGGGAACATAATTACTGGGGTATGCTGGGGGGTGGTAGGCTAGGAGATCAGTAGCAGGGGGTGGGGACGTTAGGGAGGGATAACATTTGGAGAAATACCTAATATAAGTGATGGGGGGACGGAGGGATCAAACCACCATGGCCTGTGTATACCTATGTAACAATCCTGCAAGAGCTGCACATGTACCCCAGAACTTAAAGAATAATAAAAATATATATACAGTAATTATATAATCTAAAGTCCGTTTATATGAAGGGCCTAATTTTCGTACAAAACTAAATATGCACGTATTTTGGTATCCTTTCTTTTTAACACCTTTATTAAGATATAAGTCACATTCCACAAAATCCACTGATTTAGAGTATAAAGTTCAAATGTTTTACTATATTCACAGAATTAAATAATCACTACACAATTAGCATCATCTAATGAGCAGATATCCACTTATTCCCTCCCCAGACCTTCACTACCATTAATCTACTTTCTGTCCTTACATATTTTCCTATTGTAAACATCTCATATAAATGGAATCACATAATATGTGTCTCTTGTAGCTGACTTCTTTCACTGAGAATAATCTTTTCAAAGTCCATCCAAAAACATTCAATGGAGAAAGGACAGTCTTCAACAAATGGTCATAAGAAAAATGAGTATTCACATATAAAAAATGAAATTGGACCCTTATACCATCTACCAGAGTTTATGAATAATGGATTTAAGATCTAAATGTAAGACTTCAAACTTTGAAACTCTTAGAAAAAGTCACAGAAGGAATATGTTATAACATTGCATTTGGCAGTGATTTCTTGCATAAGACACCAAAAGCACAGGTAGGAAAAGTGAAAATAGATAAATTTGGCTACGTCAAAATTTAAAATGTCTGCATCAAAGGACACAATCAGTAGAATGAAAAGGCAACCTACAGAATGGGAGAAAGTTTCCATTCTGCAGAAAATTTCCAAAACATATCAGATAAAGGGTTAATATCCAGAATATATAAAGAATTCTTATAAATACCCTCCAAAAAGCAATAAAAACCCAAAAATGAACAAAAAACAAAACCCAAAACAATCTGATTTTAAAAATGTACAAAGATCTTGAATAGCTATTTACCTAAAGATAGTACACAAATGGCCAAAAACATGTGAAAAAGTGGTAAACATCACTAATCATTAGAGAAATACAAATCAAAGCCACAAGGATATATGACTTCATACCCATTAGAATTGCTACTATATAATTCTATATAATTATATTATACATATATATATATATATTAAAATGAGAAAACAACTATTGATGAGGATGTGGGGAATTGGAGACCTTGTGCACTATTGATGAAAATGTAAAATTGTGCAGCCACCATGGAAAACTGTATGACAGTTTCTCAAAAAATTAAAAATGGAATTACTATATGATCCAGTAATTACATTTATGGGTATATATCCAAAAAAATTGAAAGCAGGATCTTGAAGTGATATTTGCACACCCATGTTCATAGCAGCATTATTTATAATAGCCAAAAATTGGAAGTAACTTAAGTGACCGTTAACCAATGAATGGATAAACAAAATGTAGAACATACATACAACAGAATATTATTCAGCATTAAAAAAGGAAGAAAATTCTGACATGCCATAAGAGGAACAAACCTTGAAGACATATGCTGATTGAAATAAACCAGACACACACACACACACACACACACACACACACACACACACAATATTGTATGATTCTACTTGCATTAGGTATGTAGTGTAGTCAATTTCATAGAAACAGAAAGTGGAATAGTGCTTGTCAAAGGCTCAGGGAGGGGGAATGAGGAGTTGCTGTTTAATGGGTGTAGAGTTTCAGTTTTGCAAGATGAAAAAGTTTTCAAAGTAGGTTGCACAACAATATGGATGTACTTTACACTACTGAACTACATGCTTAAAAATAGTTGATATAGTAAATTTTATGTTATATGTATTTTACCACAATTAAAAAATTAGAAAGGGAGCAAGCTATGCAGAACAGGCTATGAGGTAGCTGTTGTAGAAACAGAAACCATCCCATCAAAGGAATATGGTTCTGTATATGTAAAGCTGAAAATACTGTCACCCTGTCAAAGACAGGAGATCAAATGCTTAGCATCAACAAAAGGTAGGGTTGTGGGAGGTTCTCTCTAGAAATTGAATGGATTACGTGGGAAGAACTTGAGCTTTTATTATGAATGTTGGTGCTCAAGGGAAAAAAGATTCCTTTAACACACTTATTTTACCATTTGGGTTACTGGGGGCTTAAGAGCTGGCTTCTCCCACCCCCTCACATCAAGTCAGAACCACACTGTTGACACACTATATAGATGTACATAATACAGGGAGCCCTCAGTATCTATGAGTTCCGCATCCATTCATTTAACCCACTACAGATGGAAAATGTTCCAAAAAAGTTCCATCTAGACTGAATATATATAGACTTTTTTCCTTGTCATTATTCCCTAAATAATTCAATGTAACAACTATTTTTATAGCATTTACATGGTATTCAGTATTATAAGTAATCTGGAGATTATTTAACATATACAGGAGGATTTGCAGAGGTTATATGCAAATAATACACAATCTATATCAGGGTCTTGAGCATAACTGGATTAAGAAGACTTCCATAAGAAGTCTTGGAACCAATCCCCCACAGAGACTGAGGAATGACTGTAGTCCCATGCAGTCTTGCCACTCATTGAAGAGGCATACTGGAAATGATCTACCTAAATATCAGGAAGCTTACATCTACAGCCTGGAATCACAGATCTAGACTTTCATTCTTTCAATGAGTAAGCATAAAACCAACATCACAAATAACGACTACCAAGACAAACACATAGAAAATCCAACCCTGGAAGCTGAAATGTTACTCCAAGAACAAAGGAGAATTTATCAGCACCAAGATTTGAATTTATAATGACAGATAGTTCATTCATAAAATAAAAACAAAATGCTATGAAGAAATAAAGAGCAATAAAAATGCTTAGGATTTTAAAACATAGAAATAATAGAAGAACTTGAAGATAAAGTTGAGGAAATTTCAAAGAACACAGAGCAAAATAAAAATGGAAATTATGAATGAAAAGAAATGAGATATATAGGTCCAATGGCCAATTAACAAGTACCATATAGATTTGAGAAATGGGCACATAAAATCTTTTTCTTCTTGTAAGGGAACATGTTTAGGGTCTTCTCTTTATCCCTCGAATTTATACATTTCATCTAGATGTTTCTATAACTTTTCATTATTCTTCAAAGTTACATGTGGGATATTTTAATTTGAAGACTTAAATATTGTTTTGGTTCAGGTAATTTTTTTTTCTGTTAATTCCTCGAGTTTCTCTTCTTCTTTTTTACTCTCTTTTTGATCTCAGATTGAAATTAGATTTTGTTGAGCTATCAATCAACTCTCACTTTTCTCATATATTTCTTCTCCATGTTGTTGGGGAAGAGATATTCCTCAATTCTATCTTCCAGATGACTAATTCTAACTCTACAGTGTTCTGCCTTGTTACTTATCCATTTCCCAAGTTTTTTTAGTTTGATAAAGAAGTTTAGAGTATTTTTAGCTTTTCATTTTCAAAACTTGTTTTCAATC
This sequence comes from Cacajao melanocephalus, assembly GCA_963573385.1. Lineage (NCBI taxonomy): Eukaryota > Metazoa > Chordata > Mammalia > Primates > Pitheciidae > Cacajao > Cacajao melanocephalus. The sequence continues at coordinate 34,672 of CAUYLG010021154.1, read as the reverse complement.
TCTACTATTCTTTTGTGGGATCAGTATCCGTTCACATTTCTTCAAGTCTTATCTGTTTCATGTATTGTATTTGTTTCATCCAGATTAGTTGTCTCATTTGTTTGATTTTTTTTTTGAGCAACAATTGACTCTGAATAAAACAGATACAATACATGAAATAGGTAAGACTTGAAGAGATGTGCAAAGATGCTGAGTTCATAAAAGGACAGTGAGCTTTGTAAGTCCCAAAGCACATTATCCAAACTCTGCTGCATAATTACACATCACAGAGCTTGAGATGAAGTAGATATTAAGTAAATAGTGACAAGGAAACACATTCAATCTCTTTAAAATATATCAGGCCTTGAATAATAATTTCTCTACATTCACTGTAGTGGGGAGAAAACAATAACAGGGATGGTTTCTGGATTATGAGATCCCAGAAGCATAATAAATTAACCAGATAACTTGATAGTCTTAGAAGACAATTTTAACACACCAAGAAACAGCTATCCTCCCCTTATTTGATGGGAAAGGATGGACACTGTAAAGAACGTAAGCTCTTGTGTAACTTCTGCTCAGGTCCTGGGCACAATGCTCCATGATTTTGTAGCCTCACAGTCTCCAATAGACATAGGACACCCTGAGCTGAACAGAAAAGATCTGGAGAAGCTGTTGCTATAAATTTGCAATTTCACTGGGAGTCTACTACCGTGACAGGTCAATCAGAGGAAAGACACAGCCAACTATGAGTTTCTAGCAACTTTTTGGGAAAAAGAGTGTCAATGGAGAAAATGGCAATATCAAACAAAAAGAAAATATGAGCAGCATTGTAAACAGGGAAGAAGAGGCACACACTAATTGTTGGAGTACAAATGTGCACTAAAAATTATTTTCAAATAAACTAGAATACCCAATTTCTTTAAAGTGTAGCCAAGTATTCCTACCTATCTGAAATCCATTTGACCTGTTATATTTTTAAAAGATATTAAATAATAAAAACACTCTCAACTCACTTTTATTTGTATGTGTTTCATAAGAAAGTCAAATCAATTTGGATTAGTTTAGGCTACAAATAACCAAAAACACAAATCACGGTAGCTTAAACAAGATGCAGGGCTATTTCTGTGTCATGAAAATAAATCCAGAGGTACATCAAGCAATGATATTCAGAAACCCAAGGATTTTTGCTTAGTTGTTAATCTCTCAGCTTCACCATACTTAACACTAGCTTCCATTCACAAGAATATCACATGACCATAGCCATCACATCTCCACTGTTGCTCTAGCCATCACATCTGTATTCCAGGCAGCAGAAAGGAGAAGGGGAGTAAGGGAAAATAGATACATGTTTCAGTTTTGTCAGCCCCTTCTATAGAATATTTTCCAGAAGCCCTACCAATAACAACCATTTTAGATTTTATTTGTTACCTGCATCTACAAGGGAGACTGTGAAATGTAGAATTTTAGTTAAGTGCATCATCACCCCCAATAATATAAAAATTCTATGAGGAAAAGGAAAAGGGTAGATAAATGGTATTTAGGCAACTAGCATCCCACCCATGTATACACTACAAAATTAGCCATATAGGTAGAAATAATCCTTATTTGTTACATTATAATTTTTCCAAGTTTTATATGCCAATGTACCTGCCTTGGCATTTTCTAATAGTTTTGGGATCAATTACCATTTAGTGATTAGTCTCTGGTTCAGTGCTTTCACATATATTACCTCACTTAGTTCTTAAAACAACCTTGTGAACTTAGATCTTATTACTATCAATTTACAAATTAGAACAGAAGTTTAGTGTGATAAAAGATCTTGTCCAATGATACAAGATTAGGAAATACCAGAATTAAATCACCTAATTCTAATTTCAAGACTATTTCCACGATATTACTTCTCCTGGCAGAGTTTATATTTCCTTCTCAGGGTCTGTCTTGCAGCGGGGAATTATATAATTTATCCCTGACTACCATCTTATTCACCTGGCTTAGTTTGCTCAAGCTCATTAGCTAAAACAGAAAGTATTTATCTCTTTTATAGTGTTTAGAAAAACCACCAAAATGTCTATGTATCAAAAATAGTGAAAAATATCAAATCATAGGTAGAAAATGTTAAGTCCTATGGCAGAGAGACATGTAGAAAGAAAGAACTTAATTTGTATTGACTTAAATTTCCTATGCAATTGACTTATTTTTTATTAATTTATTCAACATGTACAGTAAAGTGAATCTCTATAAAGAAGTGCCCAGCTATAATGATGCATGTCTCAAAAGTTACAGATATATCCTTAGTTAGTAGTGATTGACCTCTGTGCTCTTAAGTACCCAGAAACATCTGAGTACTCAAATTTCATGAACACAACTTTCTTTGAAGTATTCTGATTTTTGATTTACAAACAAACAAATAACAGTCATGAGTATTTCGGCCTGGTGCAGTTGGTGAGGAGAATTACCCAAAGAAGCATATTAGATGCAGTAGATTTCAACCTTAAAATATCTGTCTATGAAGTTTGCTCCCAGGTGAATCTATATTAAAACTACAAGATGATTTGAACAAAATATGGAAAATAGGAGAGAGATTAAGGGGAAAATAATATAAGATTGCTAGAGGCCTTGTCTATTAAGAAAGATAATTGATATTGATTAACACTAATATCAATAGAAAAAGTGTTAAGTAATTCAGAGGAAATGTATAAGGGAAAAGAAATGTATGTATATATAAACCTCAAGCACTAAAAACGTACTGTGTCAGTCACATTAAAGGCAGTATATAAAAAGAAACAAGAAAACATCAAAAAAGAGTACATTTTTAAACACAAACAAGATGTTAGAAAAATGATCAAATATGTCAGTTATCAAAATAGATATGAATAAAATTGCTATCTGGTTAAATATGGAGAATGAAAAGCATTTTTTTTCTTTATATATGCTGAAAAGGAACAGTAAAAGATTTTTTAAAAACCAACTTCATTTTCAATGAAATAAGGAAAAGAAACATGCCAAAAATAAAAACTATAAGGCAGATGTGCCCACAAACAGTGCTACAGCTGACACAGAACCCTTCAGATATTGACCAGGAAACAGGTTTCCTGCTTCATGTGGCACGGTATTCAAAGGCCTGTCTTGTGGTTCTTTGCTAGTAGTAAAATCAAACTCTGCAGACTGGGCATGGCAAAAGGCAAATGATGTCCCTCAAGAGACCCAACCTGAAACCAATAAACAGCAGGAGAGGTGAAGTTGAAGGACAAATACATATGCCATTTCTGATTGTCTATGACCTATCCTGGGAGCCCAGAGAGACTGCTGGAGGTGAAACACAGCCAAGAAGCAGAAGAGAAAGTCATCCCTAGGTTTCAGGGAGTGTGACTAAATACGCACTACTGTGAGCTATCCAGAAATGGAGAGGGCCGTGCATAGGATTAAAAAAAAAGATTTGGTGAAGTATTCAAAAAAACAAATTCAAATAGAAATTTCAAGTTGTTCCAATTTCTGACCCTTTCAGGGGTAAGGAACAAGGAGAAAAGAACCAGTTATGGACTTATAAACAGAAACACAATGCAAAATAAGGGAAGAAATATCAGCCAAAGACAGAGGAAGCACAGATAACCTAGGAGAAACTAATGAAACCAACAAACAGATTGCCTAGTAAGACAAATTATAAATGAATAGCACAAAACATAAATATTCAAATAACAGGAGGAAGTAAAAAGTAAGCCTTCTAAAAAGAAGATTAAAAAAGAAAAAAATAGACAAGAATGGAGGCATGAGAAGTTCCACAGATCTGCTCCCTAGCCAAAACACCATAAGTGGTGAAAATTATTATTTTTTAATGTAAAGTCTTTGAAAATTGTTCTAAGGGCATGCAGAAAATGAATAAACATTTTAAAAGTCTATTTTTGGCAGGGCGCGGTGGCTCACGCCTGTAATCCTAGCACTTTGGGAGGCCGAGGTGGGTGGATCACCTGAGGTCAGGAGTTCAAGACCAGCCTGGCCATCATGGTGAAACCCCATCTTTAAAAAAAAAAAAAAAGTCTATTTTTAAATCTTGGTAAGAACACTGAGAATTTGAGGCACTTGAGCCATGACCTCCCTACTCCCAGTTCAGCATGACAGAAGCTTCAGTTCCCAGTAAAGGGTTACTGTATCTCCCCAGTAGGAGCAGACTACCAGTATTTCCCACCCCCTCCCAATTTCATGTTACAGAGGCTAAATTTCAGGCTAGCGCAGCCAAGAGTTCACATACTCCATTCTTTCATTCAGGCCCCACTCACAGTACTGAAGCTCTGCCCCAGGCTCAGCAGGCTGAAGTTACCAGGACCCCTAACACCCTCATTCCAGCTCACTCACAGAGTAGAGGTTCCACACTGTGAGAAGCTAGCTAAGAAGACCAAGAACTATTTATTGCTACTTAATCAGGAATGTTACTCCATGAGAGGAAAGAGCCATTGCCCTCACCATTTTCTCTGGAGGAGTAGCTCAGAGATATTTCCCAGGAAGACAGGCAGACCATAAGAACAGAGAACACCTAACCTCTCCTCAGAGGAACTGACTTTACATAAAACAGACTATGGGGAAGTTCAAGCGTAAGTGCACTTTCAAAAACAGAGAAGACTTTGATTGTAAAGTTTAACTTTTTGAAAGCAATAAGCTAAACTACACCAGATAGATTATCAGAGACAACTAGAGAAACAGCCAAGAAGTCCCTTACTGTGGTGAGAGCAAACCTAAAAGATTGGCCTATAACCCAACCCTGCAAAGAGATTCAAGTTTAATTGGACAAGACTATGGAATCATCTATGTCCCAAGGTACTGATGATAACAACAGAGCAATCTGATGGCAATTAGAGAGGCCTAACAGCTGGGTATGATAGTAATAAAAGCCGATAGCTTAACAGAGAGATCAGGGAAAGAGATATTCAAGAAAAGCTCTGGTAAAATAACTGTCACCAGAGGGTGCCTGTGTGTGTGCTCCAGGCTGTGCCTTCTGTGGAGCAATACTAGAGGCCTCACAGTAGAAGGAGGAATAGACTTCACTAAAATAGTCCAGACGTGTCATCAAACAAATAAGCAAACAACAACAATAAAAATAATATGCCCTACAGGAGGAATCAATATTCAGAGTTGCTAAAATATATTATCTAAATACCCAGTTAAAAAAAAAATAAGACATACAAGAAACAGAACATATACAGAAAAACAAACACAGAAATGGCTTGAGAAAGGGCCTGGATATCTGACTTAACAAAAACTTCAAAACAGCCACTATAAATATGTTCAGATAGATAGACAGTCAGACGCACATACATTACAATGATGAAATCCACACTTGAAGCAAGAAAAGATATCGAAAAACAATTTTCAAAAAACTGTGACTACAGAAAAAGCTTGATGAAATCACACAAGTGAAAAGAGCAAAAATTCTAGAATATTGGAAGTTGAAACAGAAGATATATCACACACACACAATTGAATTCTCTGATGAAGAGAATAAGAAAAAAAAAACAAAAAATGAAAAAATATATAATACAAGAAAACTTGCTTGAAAGAAGAATATGAATCTCCTGCTTTAAAAAGACTTGTTCCAGGACAAACAAGCAACACCATAATGAAGTTAATGAATTTCAAAGAAAATGGAATGATCATATGCACATCCACATACTCTTTGCCCAGTGGAAGAAAAATTTAGTTTAACACAGATATTTTTCATAAATCCCTTCAATTTAAAATTTAAAAAATAAATTCTAAATAACTTTGGATAAAGAGGAAAACAAAACCGAATTTCTACATATTGGCAGAATAGACATATAGATCAATGGAATAGAATGAAAAGTTCAGGGAAAAACTCACATAACTATGGGGAAATGATTTTTGGCAAGTGTGTCAATGTCAGTCAATAGAGAAAAAAGAGTCTCTTTCGCAGTGCTGGGACAATGGATATCCACAAGCAAAAGAGTGAAGTCAAATCCTTATCTCACATTACATGCACAAATTAACTTAAAATGGATCAAAGACTGAAATATAAGAGCTAAAACCATAAAACACTTAGCAAAAACATAGAGTTAAATCTTCAAGTCCTTGAATCCAGCAATGGTTTCTTAGATACGACACCAAAGGCATAAGCAACAAAAGCAAAAAATAAATTGAACTTCATAAAATTAAATTCTTTTTGCATTAAAGAACATTATCGAGAAAGTAAAAAGACAATCCACAGAATGGGATAAAATATTTCCAAATCATATATCTGAAAAGGGTCTAGTATCCAAAAAATATAAAGAAGTCTTACAACTCAACAACAGAAAATGACTCAATTTAAAAATGGGAAAAGGATTGAATGACAATTCTCTAAAGAATATGTAGAGATAACAAACATGTACGTGGAAAGATATGCAACATCACTAGCTGCTAAGGAAATGAAAATCAAAACCACAATGAGATACAACCTCACGCTCACTAGGATACGGTTATGTAGCTGTAATAAATTTAAAAATTGGAAAATAACTATTACTGAGCATGTGGGGAATCCTTGTACGTTGCTAGAGGGCATATAAATGGTACACCCACTGTAGAAAAATCTGGAAGTTCCTCAATAAGTTAAACATAGAATGAGTATATATGACTCAGCAATCCTAGTTCAAAAGAATTGAAAACAGGTATTCAGACAAAAACGTGTATGTGAATATTCAAAGCCTCTCATTTACAATAGTCAACAGTCAGAAACAAGTTTCTTAGTCTCAGTTTTGCTGCTTCCAAAATCAGATAGTTGGACGAGTTTATACAAAGGGTCCCTTCCGAGACTTGCTTTTGTAATCATTATGTACATGAGCACCATTGCCATTAACAGCAGTCTTCTTTTCTTTCTTTAAGAAAGTAAGATTGCCTCACACAGGGGTTACATTTTATGTTTTCAACCTCAAAGAGACATTGGAAGTGTGGGCAGATTGGAAATGTGGATCTCATTCATTGTTCGGTAATCACTGGCAGAGTAGTTGGTAATTTTTCACATATGGTCTCCTCTCTTTCCCTTATGTAAGTGTTTCAATATTTCTTTCTAGAGAGATAGATAAATATAAGATTTAAGCTCTAAGCACTGTATCAGCTGTCACTTCAATTTGAGAACCTCAGGTATTATTACGTAAGAAGAAACTTGTATTCTCTTCTTAATACTTTTCCTTAATCTCTAATTTCTGGAATATAAGTGGAATATGAGAGTTCTGACTTGAATGGTGAAAAATCATTGTGATCTGGTTTATGAACTGACAACACAGAAATGCAAGTGGGGAGACTGGTATGGTAAACCATTTTAGCCATAATCAGAAAGTCCATTCTTACCAATTCCAGTTTCATGAAACTGCTCTCCAAGGGCTGCACTCCTTTCAACCCAACAATTACCTAGCCTGGTACAAAGGTAGGTCTGGATTTAGGCAAAGGAGACCATTTGCCTCTATTTCATCCCTGGGTAATCAAAACCTCAACCAAAAGATTGTCTTTGGTCAAACGCAGAATGCTCACTTTTGCTGCCTCCCAAGAAAATGACCTCGTTTGTATTTGTGATGGAACTGTGGAAAGAGTTTGTCGCTTCCCAGCTTTTACTTTTCAAAGGCTCGCTGACATTCTCCAAGCTCCATAATAGTTTTCAGTTCCAACCTGTTAGTTCTGAGACAGCTTTACAAAGCCATATTGGGAAGACAGAATCCACGTCTCCCCTTTGTGAACAAAACAGAATCGAATCATCTTCAGAGGGTAGAAAAACCACATGAACTCAGACTGCTCAAATGATCCAGTGCATCCTAGACAATCTGAAACCAACATGCCTAATGCAACGCGGGTTATTTATGAGACACTGTCAGGGAAAAAGAATAGCATGAAAAGTGACTTAAAGTTCAAGAAAGCCCATACTCCACTGCTGGGGGTAGCCCTGCACAGGGCTCCACAATGTTCCTGCATTGTTTTGTGCTGACTGCGCCCAGCTCGCGGGGCTTTTCATCGGCTCTTAAATCCACTGCTGCTCAAGCATGAAATATCTTTGGATTCCATTAAAAAAAATGTGCTAACAAGCTGTTAAACCACATTTTACAACAAACGCATCAAACTGATGACTTAGCTTCAAAAATATGAACTAACCGAAATAATAAAGGCTTTGTAGAACTTGGATAAATGAAGTGATTACCTCACAGTGAGGGAGATCTGTGGGGCACATCACTATGTAATCAAAAGAATAAGTTCCTGGTCCTCAGAGGAACATTCAAAATGCTCTGCCTTTGCCTCCCTACAGTCCTGAGCCCAAAGGGTTTGGACAGGAGGAAAAACAACACAGGTACAAAAAAAGAAGCAGGCAGGGGTAGGAGAAAGAAAGAAGTTCAGTCAGTTCTTTGATTAACAAGACTTCTAGCTGGACTTAAGTACAAACAGCTGCCTAGACTCCAACAGCCAAGCCTAAATCTAAACACTCCACTGTTTACATAACCCAAACTTAATCAAGCGACCATCTAATCCACCAATTTAAAGTATCCCTAAGAGTTTCAGCGTCATGTTGGTTTTCTCACAAGCCCAGTCCATCAACAAGCTGTTTAAAAATGCCAGCGATTGCAGCTCTGTTTCCAGTCTTACAGCATCTCCTGCCTGGTCATGCTCCAGGGATGTTTAGGGGAGAATTGTTAGATGATGTGGGGTCATAAAGTACTTCCTGTTATTCTTTGGTTGGCATAGTGCATGGTATTTGTTTATGAAATCCAGAATCCAGGTTGTATTTGTAAGAAAGTTTGGTTTTCTAAGGTATAATTTTATAGCAATATTGTTTCTAATAAGGAAATACACTTTTGTCAGAAACTGGACAACCACGCATCAAAAAATATCATAGGAGACGTGCTCTGGGATGACCAGTAAAGGTAATTTTCATGAGGGAAAGGATGAGAAAAGGGAACTTATCCTGATAAAGGTACTAGAAAAAGGAAAATGCTCGTGAATATGAACTGAGGCTAAAATGTCAAATACCAACAGACAGCTAAAATCAAAGAAGTGAGTTGGGTCCCAGTGTAAAGCAGTGAATACGGAACCATGGAGACTATGGCAGGTATTAATCTAAAGAAGGTACATGCTACCTAACCCCAACTCACTTAAAAAAAAATGAAACATGTACTGAGATATAATTCACATACCATGTAATTTACACATTTAATGTGCGCAAATCAATTTTTAGTATAGTCACAGATTTCTGTAACCATGATCACAATCACTTTTAGAACATTCTCATTCCTCAAAAGAAATCTCGCATACGCTTTGGCAATCACTCCCCACTTCCCTCCAAATGCCCAGCCCTGGGAAACCACTAATCCATTATCACTACAAATTGGCCTATTCTGGATATTTCATATAAATGAAATCATTCAATACGTGGTCTTTTGTAACTTGCTTCTTTCACTTAGCATAATTTTTTTAAGGATTCCAACTCATTGTTTGCGACAAATGAGGCCCAGTGTGGCCAGATCTTTCAAATTTTCAGAGAAGTTGGAAATAGGGATCCTTATGTGAAATTTCCCAATGATAAATATTGGCCTCTAATTCAAATTAGATGCACACTGTACAGTCTTCCTCACAGTGGAAACCAAACAAATATGTCTACCCACTGAGTTCATACACAGACCACAATTTCATTCCCTCTGGGGTTCATGAGACAGAGGGAGGGGAAAAGAAAGGGTGAAGCAAAATTAAAGAAAGCAGGAAAGGGTCTAACACACCTAGGCAAGAAATAAAGACAGCAAGATCTGGAGGGGAGAGGTGAGAGACTTCTCATACAGCAAACAGTCTGATTCTGAATTTGGTTAGGCCAGGAAAAGCACAGTAGAAGCCATGACCCTCCACAGCCTCAGCCAGGCTTGCTATGACTCTGCCCTAGGAGCAGGACATCTGGGGTATCAGAGCAGGATCTTACTTAGTTGCACATATAGGCCTTAAAAAAAATTGTAGCTTATCTCTAGAGAGAATGAGAGTCTAGCACTTTTAATAAGCTAATTCATTAATTCATTTGTGTTTAATTATCCCTGTAAAACCTAAACTCTTGAGGAAATGATGCTAGATGTTAAGTACCCAGGGAAGAAGAGAGAGAAGAGTTTCTCAAAGAAAGGAGAAGCAAAAGGAGTGGAAAAGGAGGGATCCTCAGATTGGGAAGAGCAGGGCTAGTTGGTGGGTCCCACTGAGAGCATCATGGAAAAATCTCAGAGGAGAATAGCTGCTTATCTAGAAAGCAGCATATCGCGTTACCAATGTAAATTAAGAATTCCTATGCTGAAATTTATCATGGCGCAAAAGCGAGTCTTTTAAGTCCTGTGAGGGCTTAGCTAGGAGAGAACACATGCAGAATCTTGATGTCCTGGAGTAGAGGAGGCTCTTGGCTCTTCAGGTTTGATATAAGATTTTCTGAGAAGATTATTTCAATATATTCTATACTATATGTACTATACAGGCACACCTTATTTTACTGCATTTGTCTTTGTTGTGTTTTTCACATATTGCATTTTTACAAATTGAAGGTTTTTAACAACCCTGCATCCAGCAAGTCTATCGGTGCTGTTTTCCAAGCAGCATGTGCTCTCTTTGTGTCTCTGTGTTGCATTTTGGTAATTCTCGTAATATTTCAAATCTTTTCATTATTTTTGTATCTGTTATTGTAATCTGTGATCAGTGATCTTTGGTGTTACTATTTTAATTCTTTTGGGGCACCACTAACCACGACTATAAAGGACACTGAACTTAATCCATAAATGTGTGTGTTGTGACTGCTCCACCAAGAGGCTGTTCCTCCATCTCTCCCTTGTTCTGGCCTCTTTATTCTCTGAGACACAATACTGAAATTAGAGGGATTAATAACGCAATAGTTGCCTCTAAGTGATTGGGTGGAAGGAAGAGTTGTAAGTCTCTCACTTGAAATCAAAAGCTAGAAATGATTAAGCTTAGTGAGGAAGACATATCAAAAGCCCAGACAGACCAAAAATTAGCTAAGTTGTACCAGTTAGCTAAGTTGTAAATGCAAAGGAAAAGTTTTTGGAAGGAATTAAAAGTGCTATTCCAGTGAACATACAAATGATAACAAAGCGAAAAAGCTATATTGCTGATATGGAGAAAGTTTGAGTAGTCTGGATTAAAGATCAAATAAGTTACAACATTTCCTTAAGCCTCAGCTTAATTCAGAGCAAGACTTCCACCCACTTCAATTCTAAGAAGTCTGAGAGAAGTGAAGCAACTGCAGAAGAGAAGTTGGAAGCTAGCAGAGGTTTGCTCGTGAGGCTTAAGTGAAGAAGCTGCCTCCGTCACATAAGAAAAGTACAAGGTGAAGCAGCAAGTGCTGATGTAGAGGCTACAGCAAGTTACTCAGAAGACCTATGAAGATAAGCGATAACGGTGGCTACCCTAAACAGATTTTTGAATGGAGATAAAATCTCCTTGTCTTGAAGAAAATGCCATCTAGGACCTTTAGTGTTAGAGGGAAGCCAAGGCCTGGCTTCAAAGGTTCAAAGAACAGGCTGATTCTCTTCTTAGGGGTTAATGCAACTGGTGACTTTAGACTGAAGTCAATGCTTATTTACCATTCTGAAATGTCTAGGGCCCTTAATAATTATACTCAACTACTCTGCCTGTGCTCTAGAAATGAAACAACAAAGCCTAAATGATAGAATATCTCTTTACAGCATAGTTTACTGAAAATTTTAAACTCATTGTTGAGATTTGCTGCTCAGATAAAAAGATTTGTTTCAAAATCAGTGACAATGCCTCTGGTCACCCAAGAGTTCTGATGGAGACTTACAAGGAGCTGAATGTTGTTGTCATGTCTGCTAACACAACGTCCAATCTGTAGCCCATGGATCAAGGAATAATTTTGATTTACAAGACTTATTATCTATGAAATACATTTTTAAGGTTATAGTTGCCATAGATAATGACTTCTTTAATAGATCTGGGCAACATAAGTTGAAAAACTTCTGAAAAAGACTCACCATTCTAGATGTCACTAAGAATATTCACGATTCATGGGAGGAGGTCAAAATATCAATGTTAATAGGAGTTTAGAAGTTGACTCCAATCTTTATGGATGACTTCAAGGGTTTCAAAACTTCAGTGAAGGAAGTAATTGCAGATGTGATGGAAATAGCAACAGGACTGGAATTAGAAGTGGAGCCTGCAGGTGTGACTGAATTGCTGCAATCTCATGATAAAAGTTTTTCTGATAAGGAGCTTCTCATGGATGAGCAAAGAAGGTCTTTTCTTAAGATGAAATATACTCCTGGTGAAGATGCTCTGAATATTGTTGAGATGACAACAAAGGACTTAGAGTATTACACAAATGTAGCTGATAAGGCAGTGGCAGGGTTTAAAAGGACTCCAATTTTGAAAGAAGTTTTGCAATGGGTAAAATGCTATCGAACAACATCACATGCTACAGAGAAATCTTTTGTAAAAGAAAGACCCAATTGATATAGCAAACTTTATTGCTGTCTTAAGAAATTGCTCATAAGTAGGTGTTGAACAATGAGAACACATGGACACAGAGAGGGAAACATCACACACTGGGGCCTGCTGGGGGATGGGGGGGAATAGGGGAGGGATAACAGGGGGTGGGGGTGTTAGGGAGGGATATCATTAGGAGAAATACCTAATATAGATGATGGGGGAATGGATGAAGCAAACCACCATGGTATGTATATACCTATGTAACAATCCTGCACGATCTGCACATGTACCCCAGAACTTAAAGTATAATAAAAAAGAGAAAAAAAAAAAAAAGAGATTGCCACAGCCACTCCAGCCTGCAGCAACCACAATCCTGATCAGTCAGCAGCCATCAACATCAAGGCAAGACCCTCCACCAGCACAAAGAGTGTAACTCCATGATTGTTAGCATTTTTTAGCAATAAAATATTTCTAATTAAGGCATGCATTTTTTCAGACATAATGCTGTTTCACACTGGATAGATTACAGCAGAGTGTAAATGTAATTTTCATATGTACTTGGAAACCAAAAAATGTGTGTGACTCACTTTATTGCAATATTAACTTTATTGTGGTGAACTGGCACCAAACCTGCAGTATCTCCAAGGTATGCCTGTAGTTTATTTCATGAGTGTCTATTTTTCTAGAAATAAAAACCCCATATCCCAGGGCCACCAAATTCAATCTACTGTCAAGATTGAGTTTTTCAGAGAACAACTTTATGGGGGTAGACAGTATCTTGTAAATCTTTAGGGAGATAAACCGTCATTAGGATCCTATTTGAAAGCCTGTTACCTCTAATCATTTACCAGAAGGCTGGCATTAAGGACACAATGATTTTCTTTATTATTTCTAGGATTTACTCTCTTTAGGAATTTCCGCTTGCAGGTTTGCATTGGATTTAACATTGGGTAAAATTGAACTGCATTTTAAAAATGTTTATTGTCTATGGATCCTGTGCCAGAATAGTTTCAGGAAGGCATCAACTTTACCCTCATAGAATTCACAGTAAGGCAAGAACTATACACATTTTACTATAGTTTATTTTGGGGACACCATGAAAATGAACAAAATGCTGATAAGGTACATTAGACTAGCAATAACCTTGGATATTATCCCCAAATGAAAACCTTACCAAGTGATTCTTTAAAGTTTGTTAAACCTAACCATTTAAAAAATAAGTATTAGAAGTATTATCATAGATAAGTTAAACAACAAAATAAATAGAATTAAATGAATCACTATATAACTTTATCCCATGTAGCTGCAGTATATATCTTTGGTGTAAAAATATATTGAACATTGACTAAACTTAAGTTCATATTTGAGTATAATAGACACTCAAAAAGTAACAAAATATAACAATTACAGAGGATACAGTATTTGAATGCAGCAAGATTTTTATTAAGTTTGGTAATTCTAAAGTATCCTCTTAAGTAATTCACTGTCAAAAAGGAAAATCAAAACTATAATTCACAATATTATGAAGGTGGCAATTTAAATCATTGGATGAAATTAATATCAAGTAATAGTTTGGAGATATAAACTATTTATAAACATATAAATTTGGGTCAAAGTTCTGGGATTATAGACATGAGTCACTACTGGATGAAGTCATTTAAATATAGAAATTTTTATATATAAAAAGTTAAAATTTCTGTATATCATATATAACAATTTAAAAAACTTATTGGGAAATATATTTATAATATAATGACAAAGAGTTAACACCTTTTATTTATAAAATATAATATATAACTTGCTAGAAAAAGATAAATGTCCCAAAAGAAAGTGCATAAAATATAGAAATAGACATTTAAAAAAAAAAGACTCTAACAACCAACAAACATAAGAAAAACCTGTAAAAAGTCACTAGTACCAGAAAAAAATTCAACTCAGGAAAAGGAGTTACCATACACCAACAAAAAATCTGGCAAATAATTTCTTTAACTCTGTTTGGATAAGGAAATACATGGTCTCACATGGACAGCTGGTTGTCTTAGAAATTATGCAGTGATACCTCCAATCTACAGCCAACTGCTATGGCTGGCTATGGCCACCAGGGCTGAAGCCCCAGCCATTGGGAGCAACTCTGCTGCCCCGTTAGCTAAGCTGCCACATAGTTTTATATGTCCTAAGAACAGACTCCCATACCTATAGCCACTGCAGCCAAGGGCTGCCTCAGCTGTGGCCAAGGTGTGAGCAAAGCATGCACTTCCCAGCTGCCTGCCTATGGCTGCTGCTACTGAAAACAACTGCACATAGCAGGGTCGCAATGCAGATACTACCACCCCTACCCAAGCATTTCATTCCTGTCTACCTATCATCTCACCACTGCCAACCACAGCCAGTGCTTACATGCACCACAAGGGGACCTGAGGACAGGTTCAGCCAACCTGGCCTCACCATTCCAGTGTCCAAAAACAACATCCAGGGACCTGGGAATTGCCCAGCCCTGTCTACCACTACTGGCACCTGAGCACCCTTCCCAGGGGATTGAGGTCAGGCCCACCCAATCTGCCACTATCACAACTACCACACATACACATACACACCCCACCTTGCTGGCCTGGGGTCTGGCCCAGCCAGTCTGTCATAGCCATTGCCAACACCAGTGCAGGCTGCTTGGGGATCAGAGCCTTGTTCCATTACTGCTACTGACATTGCCCATACCTTACTTGCTGCCCAAGAACCAGAGATCATGCCTACCTACCCAGCAAACCACTGCCACTACCAGCTCCCAAGGAAGCCACCTGGAGGCCCAAGAATTACCCCATCTGGACCTGCTGACACCAGTGCCAGTATATATCACCCAAGGGCCTAAAGACAGGACGGGTGTGCTTGGCCCACCACTGCAGCCACTAAGGCCCAAGAACTGCCCCAGATGGCATTGCAGTACCCAGAAAAATTTTACCACAGCCTCCACTAATAACCACCCCTTAAGCCACTGAGGAAATAGCAGACTCCACTGACACTGTTGACAGCTGAAGAAATCACGAGGAGACTACACTACTGCACAAACCCAGACACAAAGCCAAAGTGCTCTGCTCAACCAACACCATGGATACCTCTCCAGGAAAAAGTTCTCACCTATAAAAGTAAATCCAAAATATTAGAATAAGTGACTAGTACTCTAGATGAACAGGTATCAACATAAAACAAAGGAAGCCTGAAAAAGTGAGGAAATATAATGCTTTCCAAGGAACACAATAATTCTCCAGCAATGGATTCCAATAAAAAGGAAATTTATTAAATTCCAGAAAAAAAATTAAAATACTGATACTAAGGAAGCCTAGTGAGATACAAGAGAATACATAAAAGCAAGGCAAAACATCAGAAGAACAATTCAGGATATAAATGATAAATTTACTGAAGAGATGGATGTCATTTTAAAAAAAAGAACCGGCCGGACGTGGTGGCTCACGCCTATAATCTCAGCACTTTGGCAGGCCAAGGCGGGTGGATCATGAGGTCAAGAGATCGAGACCATCCTGGTCAACATGGTGAAACCCCGTCTCTACTAAAAAATACAAAAATTAGCTGGGCATGGTGGCACGTGCCTGTAGTCCAGCTACTAGGGAGGCTGAGGCAGGAGAATTGCTTGAACCCAGGAGGTGGAGGTTGCAGTGAGCCGAGATCAAGCCATTGCCCTCCAGCCTCGGTAACAAGAGCGAAACTCCGTCTCAAAAAAAAAAAAAAAAAAAAAAAAAAAAAATTAGGGACCCAAAAAGTTAATTTATTAAATATGAAATACATTTGAAAGATTTAACAATAGACTACCTCAAGGAGAAGAAACAATCTCAGAACTTGAAGACAGATTTTTAAAAATAACTCATGGAGAGAAAAATAAGAAATAAGAATGAACAGAGCCTATGTGACATATAGGACACCACAAGGCAACCAAATATTCAAATTTTTGGTGTTCCAGAAGGTGAAAACAAAAAACAAAAAACAAAAAACAAAAAAAACAAAAAACGCTAAGGGAGATTTTTGGGTTCTCAACAGATAAAAATTATATGTGAGGTAATGTATGTGTTAATTAGCTTGATTTAACAATTCCACAATGTATATATATATCAAAACATTGTGTTGTACACCATAAATATACATAATTTTTGTCAAAAATAGATAAATAAAATTTTAAAAAGTAAAAAGAGAACTACCATATTAGCCAACAATCCCACTTCTGGGTATATATCTGAAGGAAATAAAATCACTATCTCAAAGAGATATCTGCATGCCCATGTTTGTTGCAGCATTATTCACAGTAGCCAAAATATAGAAACAATCTAAGTATCTGGATACAGAAGAATGGATAAAGAAAATGTGTTACCTACACACAATGGAATACTATTCAGCCTTTAAAGAAAAGGAAATCCTGTCATTTGCAACAACGTAGGTAAAATTGGAGGACCTTATTCTAAGTGAAATAATCCAGACACAGGAAGACAAATACGATGTGACCTCACTAATAGGTAATAAAAAAAAATCAAACTCAAAATAACAGAGAGTAGAACAGTGTTTAGCAGAAGACTGGGGGGTGAGGAGAAAGGGGAGATGTTAGTCAAAGGGTACAAACCTTCAGTTATAAGATGAGTAAGTTCTGGATTTCTGGAGACCCAATTTACAAAATGGTGACTGTAGTTAATAACAATATATTATATGCCTGAAATTTGCTGAGAGAGTACATCTCAAGTGTTCTCACCACAAAAAAAAGAAAATAGTAACTAAGTGAGGTGATGGATATGTTAGCTTGATTGTGGTAATCATTTTACAATGTGTGCATACATCGAAACATAACATTGTACATGTTACATATATACAATTTTTCTTTGCCATTTTTCCCCCAATAAAGTTGGGGTTTAGGGAAAGTTCAACAAACTCCCCAAAAGTCACTGAGGCAATATAAAGTGAACTCAGATTCTTACTTAAGTCTGAGTCCAAGGAGTCTTTCTGTTAATCAGTATGTGATACTGCCATAAGTAATACGTAAACTTTCTTTGCCTCATTCTTTTGATACTATCATCTCTTAAACCTAAATAGTCCGTTCTTCTAAAAAAATTTCCAAATACCCCCAGAGGGATCATACTATTAATTTTATAATGTCAGTCCAAAGGTTACCACTTTGACTTATAAATGGTGATGCTGAGGCATGGAGACAGAGAGATCTTAAATTGTCCTGATCAAACTCCATCTGAATCAAACCCCACGTTTTCTGCCTTCCATTTCTGTCCTTTTCACTGGAATATTGAATGTACAAGGTTTATATATTACATGTTTAATGAAGACATTATACATATAATGTTATGAAGAACAAAATACTGATGTGGTAAGTACCTTCAGTATACTAACTTTGAAAAAATTGTGATATCTAGGCCATCTATAAAGTGCTTTCCACCATGAAACCTCACTGTCTTAGAAAACCAAATTCTTGTAATGGAAAAAATGATTCAATTAAAATAAGAACATTGTCCAGGAGAAAATAAATCTGGGATCAATAGATTGAGGTTTTCCTACACTGTTTCAAAGATCCCTGGTTATTACCAAATGTTTCAGTAGCAACAGAAGTTAGGTAAACAAAGCATAGTAGTGTACCTTACTCTCAAAATAATCTGAACAATTATGACTCAGAAAAGAGTCATACTGCAGACTTGAAGAAATAAGCACAATGTGCTCTTGTGGCTGAGAAGGCTGCAGAATCCTAAACAGCATGAAAAAGACTATTGGAAACAGAGAAGAAAACTTTATCCACCCCCTCTATGGAAACATGGTTTACCCACACCTGGAGCCATGTGTATCATTTGGTCATCACAGCTCAAGAAAACCAAGAACTGGAATGGGGACAACCAGAGAAGAGCTATTAAACTGAACAAGGGGCTTCTTTATGAGAACGGACTAAGAAATAGGATTTTTCTGTTTGAAAAGACAAAATAAAAGAATATAGCAAAGAGTCTAAAATCTTAAAGTGTGTGGCTAACAAGAATACAGACTTTACCGTCAACATTTTAAAAAGTTAAATCTAAGAGTAATAGAGAAAAATTCTCTTTGGTTAATAAGCATATCAAGTTCATTATCCCAAGAGATACTACAGGTCACAAAAATAAGTACTTTTAAAATATTACTTTATTGATAATGCCCAGAGTTCAGTCAGGAGACCGAGAAGCAACTAATCCATGGATGACAGCTTTATGATAGGATACTAAGGAGACCAGAGATTGTTCACCCATGTTTTTAGTCTTCTAAAATTTACATGAAAGGCAACCCTGAAATTGCTTCCACAAGACATTCTTTCTTACTATTGCTGAAAACAGAACACTATACTCTTAGTAGAAAATTAAGTCAACTAAAATTAACAAACTGTAAGACTTTATCAAGATTCTTTCAAGGAGTTAAGTCTCTCCATATAATACCAGTAAGATCTGTCTTCTAGCTAAACTCTGTTAGCTCTAGGTGTCCTTTACAACTGTCACTCACAGTGATATGAATGGAGCCCAGAAATCCTTCCTTGTAGTATAAAGATTTGTGGGCGATTATCTGAAAAAGCCATCTGATTAGTTGATCATGTTGGAACTGTCTGTAATTCTCAGCAAGGTCTCCTCCTTTCTATGCATATTCCCTCATTCCACCTCTCTTCTCCTGATGGATGTGTGAGGACTGTAACGAATATAGCCAGAGCCTTTCCATAGCATTATAAAAGTTATCCCCAAAGAAGGATCATCCAAGAGGCTAAGTAAATCACATTCTTGATGGGCCAAATATCCAAGTGTCAGTACGTCTTGGATTTATGGGCTAAAGCTTCTTTTCACAGCACCGACAGAGGTGGGAAGAAGAATCTTCAGAATCTGGAAGGCAGGTTCTGTAACCAACTTATATTCGGATTCCTCTGTTACCTGAAACATTATTATGACATATATTTGGTGGACTGAATTAAGAAAGGTTAGAAGTAAAGCCAGCCAGAATGTGTAAGACAAAGGGAAAAATCATAGGGAAGCTGCAATAAATGAACAGCCACAGACAGAAGAAAAACCAGAGGATACTTACAGAAGAACATGAATGTTTTAGTTTTGCCTGTTGTTATTTTAATTGAATTCACTTGCCTTTTTGAAGAAGGCAATTTAAGAAAATAATGAAGCAACTGTTTAGATCCAAATATTCCTCAATAAAACAAACTAGGTTTTAGAGCTGTGTGTGAGCTACTGCTATTAAATGGGAGAAATGAGCCTGCTTTAAGGAGAAATAATGTGTTTGGCTAATGTCTACAGGTTCTCTTCAGTAAGCTGTGATTAAAATGACATCTCCAGAGGTGTACTTGTTTGCAAGATTGTTGCTTTAATTTAGTCATTACTTCTAAAGTTTCCAGGGAAAAAACCCGAAGGGTAGTTTTCCCCTTAAATATAATGTGTTTCATTCTTTTAAACATTTATTACTACTAGCCTTGGAATCTGGCTTTTCTATTATTTGGGGGATGGTTGGCTGTTTTCCAAAAAGGCAGTTTGATGACTCCAGGACACCAAGTACCCAGAATGGTTCTTCTGGGTAATTCAGTAAGTGCCAGGCATTCTCCCTTAAGACTATTAAATGTGAACCTTGCATTCTCATGTGAATGGACAGAAGCTGTTTTAATAGTGGACCCTTAAAATAGTGAAAATTGCAGCCACACAAATGGAAGAGACTGACAATCCAATAACCAATTGCATTTCATTTGGAAACAAGTTACATACTCATTTCAGGTAAATTGGCCATTCTGATTATGATTGCTTGGGAATGGGGCCATAGAAGGATAGAAAGTAAATGATCTCAGGAGAATGCCAGGCAATGAAATCAGATTCCAATTCACTAATTGTGCTGTTAGGAGAAAGGAGCAGAAATGTACTAGCATTACATTCCCAGATATTTCAGTTCTTGTGTGAGTGGGTACACAGTCATTATCTTCGGTGCTTTTGCCCATCAACTTACCATGAAAGGTTTCTGCTAGGAGTAATACTAGCTGATTAGATTTCACTGCTTTCCATTTATCAATCTACAAAGTAATGATGCTACTTAAGCCCACCCAAAGAAAGCCATGGCAGCCATCTTGCCTTAATAAAGCTCTGTAGCCTTGATATACTCCCATCTGGAAAGCTCAGAATTTATTCTAAAACCTTTGTCACAGTTTATTAAAATCCTTGGACAAATTATCTCAAGCTTCAAGTTAAATGACAAAAAGTTTAAAACTCAAGTAATTTATGAAACATATATCTTTCATTTCTATATCAGCTCAAGGCAGCAGTTAAGATTTGTCTTTGCTTCCCAACGACACTGAGGCAAGCAGTATTCTTCACTTTAGTTTTAATATATATAAAGCAACTGAGAGATCAGAGGCATTAAGTAACTTTTCCAGGGTCACACAGCCAGGTAGGAACAGGACTGGAATTTGATTCCACAGTTATGCTCACTATCATGAGGGGAGCCACTGGTTCTTGTCAATAAAGACTTAGTATGAAGTCCATTCTCAGCATTTTAGGATTTCTTTTGAAAAAATGGTGAGCTATTTGAAGTTGACTACATTTGAGTGCACCCGACAATAATTAACAATGCTTGACTTAGGATGGGGTTATGTCCCAAAAAGCCTGTTGTAAGTAAAAAATGTCACAAATTTAAAATGTATTTAATACTCCATAAACCCATTGTAAAGTCAAAAAATCATATGTCAAGCCATTGTAAGTCAGAGACCATCTGTATTCAAAAGGTTTTTAGAGGCCAATTGAGTACTGTGACATTTAAGGCACTGCTCTAGACACTGAGCTGAGAGCTGTGGGGTTTACACTCTGGACTTTAGAACTTAAAGACACATGAAAATCCAAATATCACATTTGTATACTAGAATATTAAATAGCACAGAGCACTAAATTTCTGGCTTATAGTCACATAGCCAGTTTGTTGTAGAACTGAGGCTAGAATTCAGGCTCCTTGAAATCCAGAACAGCGCTTCTCCCATGTACAATTTGAGAAGCACGAGACAACTCTTATCCCTGAAGGAACTTGTAGTCTAACTGGGGAGACAGATGCAAAACTACCACATATATATTTCTTACAAGCAGAACAAAATTTAAATTCCAGCAAAGATGATAAGGCAAGTTGCCAGAAGAGTACATTATGGCCAAATAAGGTTATAATTCAGAAGAGTGAGAACTTAATGTAGGCTGGAAAGTTATCAACAGGAGATATACTTAGCCATGTGAAAGGAGTCTATAGAAGATACATGGGGAATTACTTAAATGGTAGAAATTATGTACTAATAAGTAAAACTACCAAAACTATCACATCAGAAAGACAATGATTACAATGGAGAGCCAAATAGGACTTCTATGAGCCTCCTAGCCTTGATAATAGCATGTATCACTCTGATTTACTTGTGTTTCTGTAAGTTTTTTCCACCAGCGAACTCTCATTATGGTACCTGATACATATTAGGAGTTGTAAAATACCTCAGATGAATAAACAAATGGAAGCTTTGATTAGAATTACGAATTAGATAAGACCAGAAAAGAAAAAAAAAGATAGTGCTTTCAGGATTAAAAAAAAAACAAAGTAAAAGACTTCCCTCACTCTCTGTTCATATCCAAAGTTATCAACAATCCCAAAAAAGCATAGATAGACCCTACTATCAGCATAGTACTAATAAGAGCCAGCTTATCAGCCCACTGACATCATCTAGCAATGGTAAATTGCTTCAGATTGTGGAAGGCATTCACCAGCTAAAAGTTCCTTTCCAATTCGAGGTAGGGAAGAGGTGTTTAAGAGAAAAGAAAGAGGAAGGAGATTGAGGATGTACATTAATGAAGGATTTTTCAAACATCCATACACACTTTGAGATAAAATGCTTCTAAGCTGGGGTCATTTCCTGTACAGACAATGTAGCTTTTCTTAGACCCATACTGGGTCTAAAAATTGCTGCCTGGCTGAATATCTAAGCTAATCAAGACTATGTTTCCTCAGCAGGTGAGGGATAAACTGAACACCATTTAATCAGGCATAA
The DNA here is from genome assembly GCA_963573385.1 of Cacajao melanocephalus. NCBI lineage: Eukaryota > Metazoa > Chordata > Mammalia > Primates > Pitheciidae > Cacajao > Cacajao melanocephalus. Next base: position 12,189 of record CAUYLG010021154.1, on the reverse strand, counting down.
TGGAAGGCTGAGTCTATAAAGTAGTGCATGATTAACCATTTGGAGGAGTCCTGCCAAGTCCTCAGTGCCAGTAGTGGAGCTCTTCTTTCATACATGATGCAAATGTAATTCATTAGTAGGTACTTAACACTAACCTATGCTGAAAAGAAAGCCTTGGTGCTGAGCTATACTGAAAAGTTGATTAAGCATAGTACAGCTTTGTATTAAATGATTAGTTTTATCTTAACATGGGAATACCAAAATAATCACCCTCCTTTAACAGACATATGGGGTTAAAATTATTCAGCTCACATCTTTTGTTCTGAAAAATCTTCATGTTATGCTAGCTAAAGTGGGGATGGGACAGAGTCCTTTGAGATCTTTGGTTGAATAGATGTTGAGATAAGCATAATGTAGTTGTTTTACCTGTGTAAGTACACTTATTCAGATTGGGCTCAGAAAAAGTCTCTAAGTTCATGTACTGCTTACCTATATTACAGCAGTAACATAGAGCCTTGTCGAAAGCATTTCTCAATGAATGTTCAGCAGCAGCCCAGAGAACCAGCAGGGAAAGCATGAATGTTGATTGCAAGTGTTGAACAGGACAAGACAATCAAAAAGTGGGGAACTGACCAATCAGAGGCAGTGGGAATCATGGTCTATAAAAATAACCGTGTGCTTTTTCTTTGAAGTAAATTTATGTACTCAAAATGGATGAAGACCAAATGGTGACCCCTAAATCCAGCAAAATCCAGCAATACACTAAAAGCTTGGAAGTATTTACTGGAAACTTCTAAATCATATATATTTAAGGTATAAATATGTTGTCTTGATATATATACACTTAGTTAAATGCTTATCATAGTTAAGCAAATTAACCTATCCATCACTTTCCATAGTTGCCTTTTTGTGTGTGGTAAGGACACCAAAATCTACTTGCTTAGCAAACTTCAGCATACAGTACAATATTGTATAACTATAGTCCCTAAACTGTATATATCTCTTAGACTTTTTCATCTCACATAACTTTATATGTTTTAATGTACTTCTCATTTCCTTTCCCTCCCTACCCCTGGTAACCACCATTTTACTCTCTGTTTCTATATGTTTGACGTTTTTTGAGATTCCAGATATAATTGAGATGATGCAGTATTTTTCTTTATAAGTTTAGCTTATTCCACTTAGCATAATCCCCTCCAAATTTATCCATGTTGTTGCAAATGGCAGCATCTACTTTTTATTTTGGAATGAATATGTATATGCATGTGTATATATATATATACCACATCACTGATAGACTCTTAGGTTGATTCCATGTCTTGGCTATGTGAATACTGCTTCAGTGAACACGGGAGTGCAGATATCTGTGTGAGATCCTGATGTCATTTCCTTTGGGTACATAACTAGCAGAAGGATTGCTGGGTCATATGGTAATTATAGTTTTAATTTATTGAGGAACTTCCACACTCTTTTCCATAATGACTGTACCAATTTACATTCCCACTGACAGTGTACAAATGTTCCTTTTAACCCACAGCCTTGCCAACACTTGTTATCTTTTGTCTTTTTTATAATGGCCGTTCTAACAGATGTGAGTTAACATCTCATAGTGGTTTTGATTTGCACTTCCTAGATGATTAATGATGTCAAACATTTTTCTATACACTTGCTGGTCATTTGTGTTCTCCTTTTGAGAAATGTCTATTCAGATCCTTTACCTATTTATTAAATCAGGTTTGTTTCTTTTTTCTGCTGAGTTTTGTGAATTCTTTATGTATATTTTGCATATTAATTCCTTATCAGATACAGTTTGAAAATATTTTCTCCCAATTTGTCTTTTATTAATTATTTCTTTTGCTGTGCAGATTTTTAGTTCGATGTAGTCCCACATGTTTATTTTTGCTTTTGTTGCCTGAACTTTTGATGTCATGTCTGAAAAATTATTGCCAAGGCCAATGTCAAGGAGTTTTTCTCCTATGTGTTCTTATAAAAGTTTTAGTTTCAGGTCTTTTCAGGTCTTAGGTTTAGGTCTTTAATCCATTTTGAGTTGATTTTTGTGTGTGGTATAAGGATCCAGTTTTCCTAGCACCATTTATTGAAGAGACTCTCCTTTCCCCATTGTACCTTCTTGACAGCTTTGTCAAAAATCAATTGATCATAAATGTTCAGATTTATTTCTGGGCTCTTTATTCTGTTTCACTGGTCTACATACATATCTATTCTCTCTCTCTTTTTTTTTTTTTTTTTTGAGATGGAGTTTCGCTTTTGTTGCCCAGACTGGAGTGCAATGTCACGATCTCAGCTGACTACAATCTCCATTGCCCGGGTTCAAGTGATTCTCCTGCCTCAGCCTCCTGAGTAGCTGGGATTATAGGAACCCGCCACTACATTCAGTTGATATTTTGTATTTTTTGTAGAGACATGGTTTCACCATGTTGGCCAGGCTGGTCTCGAACTCCTGGCCTCAAGTGATCTACTCACCTTGGCCTCCCAAAGTGCTGGGATTACAAGTGTGAGCCACCATGCCTGGCCTTACATATCTATTCTTATGCCAGTACCATACTGTTTTAATTAATACAGTTTTGCAATATGATTAGAAAACAGGAAGGCTAGGTGCAGTGGCTCATGCCTGTAATTCTAGCACTTTGAAAGGCTGAGGTGGGAGAATCTCTTGAGGCCAGGAGTTCAAGACCAGCCCGGGTAACATGGCAAGACTCCATTTGTACAAAAAATAAAACAAAAAAAGAAATGAGAATGTTTGAAGATTTAAATAATATCAAATCTCTTTTCTGACCACAGTGGAATGAAACTAGAAATCAACACTGGAATAAAAATGGAAAAGTTTACAAATATGTGTATACAAATACAAGTTGAACAACCACTGAGTCAAAAGAAATTTTAGGCTGGATACGGTGGCTCAGGTCTGTAATCCCAGCACTTTGGGAGGTTGAAGTGGGCAGATCATTTGAGGTCAAGAGTTTGAAACCAGCCTGGTGAAACCCCATCTCTACTAAAAATACAAAAAAAGAAAAAATTATCTGGGCGTGGTGGTTTACACCTGTAATCCCAGCTACTAGGGAGTCTGAGGCAGGAAAATCAATTGAGCCCAAGAGGTGGAAGTTGCAGTGACCAGAGATTGTGCCACTGCACTCCAGTCTGGGCAATAGTGTGATACTCTGTTTCAAAAAAAAAAAAAAAAAAAAAAGTGTGTCAGGGTGGACCGGGCGCAGTGGCTCATGCCTGTAATCCTAGCACTCTGAGAGGCTGATGCGGATGGATCACAAGGTCAAGTGTCCGAGATGAGCCTGGCTAGCATGGTGAAACCGCGTCTCTACTAAAAAATACAAAAAATCAGCCAGGCATGGTGGTACGCACCTGTAGTCCCAGCTCCTCAGGAGGCTGAGGCAGAAGAATTGCTTAAACTCAGCAGGTGGAGGTTGCAGGGAGCTGAGATCACACCACTGCACTCCAGCCTGGGTGACAGAGCAAGATTCTGTCTCAAAAAAAACAAAAAGGAAGAAATTTTAAACTATTTTAAGACAATGCAAATGAAAACACAACTCATCAAAACTTATGGGATGCTGCAAAAGCAGTAATAACAAGGAAGTTTCTAGAGACAAATACACTTAAAAAGAAGAAAGATTTCAAATAAACAACATAACTTCACACTCAAAGAACTAGAAAATGAAGAACAAAATAAGCCCTCTGTTAACAGAAGGAAGGAAATAATTCAGATAAGAGCAGAAATCAATCAGATATAGAACAGACAAACTATAGAAAACAATTAGCAAAACTAAGAGCTGTTTGAAAAAAAAATCAGCATACCCTTAGCTAGAATAGGAAGGGAGAAGACTCAAATAAATAAAATCAGAAATGAAATAAGAGACATTACAATGAGTACCTCAGAAATAAAAAAGATTATAAGGGATTATAATGAACAATTATACACCAACAAGTTGGATAAACTAAAGAAAATAAATAAATTCCAAAAAACATACAATCAACCATGCCTGAATCTGGATGAAATAGAAAGACTGACAAATCAATAAAAAATAAAGAGACTCAAGTAATAATCAAGTATCACCCAACAAAGAAGAGCCTAGGACTAGATGGTTTCATGGCTGAATTTACCAAATTCAGACAATTAACACCAATACTCATTAAGCAATTTGAAAAAATGGAAGTAGAGTTAATACTTCCAAACTCATTTTCTGAGGCCAACATCATCCGGATACCAAACCTGTGGTACCTAATACCAGAGGAAAAGAACATTAATGCTGGATATAGATGAAGGGAGAATGGAGGCAGCAAACCACCTGGTCATGTACACACCTATGCAACAACCCTGCATGATCTGCATATGTACCCCAGAACCTAAAGTACAATAAAAAAGAAAGAAAGAAAGGAAATTATAGGCCAATGTCTCTGATGGACATTGATGCAAAAATCCTTAATAAAATAGTAGCAAATTGAAATACATCAAAAAGAATATGCCAATGATCAAGTGGGGTTTACCCCTAAGATGCAAGTTGGTTTAACATATACCAATCAATGCTATACCACATTAACAGAATGAAAGATAAAAACCACATGCTCATCTCAATGAATAAAGAAAAAGCATTTGACAAAATTTATTATTTCATGATAAAAATTTCTCAACAAAATAGATATAAAAGAAAATTTTCTCAATATAGTAAAGGCCATTTATTAAAATCCCATAGCTAATATTGTAATCAATTGGGCAAAGTGAAGGCTTTTTCTCTAGGATCTGATAAAAGGCAAGGATATCCACTCTGGTCACTTCCATGCAACATAGCACTGGAAGTACGAGCAAGAGCAAATAGACAAGGAAAAGAGATAAATAGCATCCGAATTCAGAAAAATGAAGTAAAATTATTCCAATTTTTAGATGACATGGTCCTATATGTAGAAAACCCTAAACACTATACACACATACAAATCTGTTTGAATGAATAACAAATTCAGTAAAATAGCAGGATACAAAACCAAATATAAAAATTACTCACATTTCTTTACATCAATAATGATCTTTCCGAAAAAGAAATCATGAAAGCAATCCCATATATAATAGCATCAAAAAGAATAAAATGTTTACTAAAACTATAACCAAGCAAGTGAAGGAATCTGTACACTGAAAACTATACAACACTGATGAAAGAAATTGAAGAAGATACACATAAATGGAAAGCTATCCCATGTTCATAGACTGAACAAATTGCTATTGTTGAAGTGTTCGTATTACCCAAAATGATATACAGATTTATAGTACCTATCAAAATTTCAATGAAATTTTTTGCAACAGAAAAAATTTTTTTAAAGTTATAAAAATTATAAAATCCAAACCACATGCATACAAAAAAAAAAAAAAAACCTAAATAGTTGAAACAATCCTGTGATCTTGAGAAAGAAAAACAATGTTAGAGGCATCACACTTGCTAGAAACTTTTTAATGAAATAACTTTCTCAGTGAACTTTTAAAAAAGGTATAGCGACAATTCATTTTAGGATAGTGTTCTTCATCCACATATTTAACAAAAAAAACCCTTTTTGTTTATTTCTCTGATACTGGCCAGGAATTTGTATTACATGGATAGAGTTTACCTAGAGAAATACTGGGCAGCCACTTGAGATGTCTGAACCAGCCAGTGTTATATGAAAAGAAAATAATTATGGCCTTACTTGCAACCAGGTTGCAACATGCAACCTGGGGGGCACACAGTTCTCTACAGTCTTATTTGCTGGTAATTGTCTGCCCAGGAAATCCCTCTTCCCATAACCCTCAAAATTTGTTTCTCCTTTGTTATGCATAGAAATTTCTTGTATTTTTAAAATTAGATACATTCACCAACCTCTGGCTCATGAAACAAATGCCTTTTCAGCTATAGAGCCCTTCCTTCCTCTTGTATACCCCAGAAGAAATTTTACATATATATATATATGTGTGTGTGTATATATATATATATATACACATATATATACACATATATATATATACGTATATATATATATACACACATATATATATATATACACATATATATATATTTTTTTTTAAAAAAAAGGTTTTTTGTCTCCTCTTTCCTCAGGGCTTTAACCAGAGTACCCGCTAAGGACATTTGCTGAGTCAGCATATGGTAAGTGAATATGCCCTGGTGTCCTCATAAGAGACTGAATTTTTCATGCACAGCCAGGGAGAAGGTGAATGTGCCAGGCATACAAATAGCCCACATCTGGCATACCTCTGAATGAAGGCACTTAGTACAAATTCTTATGTATATTATTATAATACTCTATCTATAATTAAAACCAACAATCCCATCATCTAGGATGATTTTCTCTGGTATGACATGTTTCCAATAGCCACCACCAGAAAAGCCCCATGCCTGCCTTATGCACGGGGCAAACTCCCAGAAAAATCTTTTAATTCAACAAAACAAAACTGCATCTGGAAAGTTTTCAGCAAATACCTCAGGCCTCCAGGAGGTTACTTAAAAAGCTTTTCTTTGTAGATTCTAAACCCAAAGCCGAGCACCATTGTTCTTCTTTACTAATTCCTCACAGGATCTATGCTCTTAGGTACCTACCGAATTTCCGTATTAATGATCTAAGTTTATACTGTCCCTAAGAGCTGAGTAACAAACGTACTTTTTCTGGAAGCAAGAGGGACAACATATCCTTCTGTAAGTTTTTAACTTTTTTATATTAAACAATTTCAAACTCACCAAAAAATGCCAAGAATAGTACCAAGAAATTCTATATTTTCTTCATCCAGATACCCCAGTTGCAGTATTTTCATGCATTTACTTTATAATTGTTTCAACACACACATACAACCTAGGCTGTTCAATCACCACATGAAGGGCAATCGCCTCAGAACAATAAATAAACCTGTCATGCCTTGTAACAAGAAATAAGCATATATACATATATTGTAAATTTTTTTCCGAACCATTTGACAATAAGTACTTCATTATGTATTTCCTAAGAACAAGGACATACTCTTATATAACTAAATTATCAAAATTAGTATGTTTATGATTAACATAATTCATATCATATAATCTAGAATCCATATTCAAATTTCATGAATTGATCCAATAATTGTCCTTTATAGTTAACCCTGCCCCAAAGTCCAGGATTACCTATGGCTTTTAGTTGTCATATTATTTTAGTCTTTTTTAAGGAACTAAATGGAAAGAGTCCCTCAATGGTTTCTTGTCTACATGATATTGACATCTTGGATGAATAGAGGACTGTTATTTTTAACTTGTCTCTTCATTTGGGTTGATCTGATGTTTCCTAGGATTAGGTCAGTTTATGAAAGTTTGACAGGAATCTTACATAAGTGATCATTACATTTGTAATGTTCTCATTACATCCTATCAAAACATAAAGGTCAGTTTGTTCCATTGTTAGTGATGTCAGCTTTGATGACTTAGTTACCGTGGTGTCTACCAGGTTTTTCCACTGATAACTTACTATGCTTCATTTTGTAATCAACATATAAAATCTCGGAAGAGAATTTAAGACTAAGTAAATGTCCTCTTTCTCATCAGACTTTCACCTAATATTTTAGTGTCCATTGATAATTTTTACAATATCTGGATTGTCAAAATCCTTCATTCTGGAGAAGGGAAAGCTCTTCCTTACAATAGAATGCCAAATAGAAAATTCATCTTAAAATTTTGAAGTTGGTAAACACAACCTGACATCTGCTTTCGCGGCTAAGCAGGATTTTCTGGTTGGCCTCTGTTATCTTTCTAGAATCATAATTGGGCCTTTTGTTGAGGATTCTCCAGGACATAGAAAATTCTTTTTGTATCACAGAGTTCCATCATAATGGGGAATATCAATGTATCTATCTACCTATTTTAACAACATGTATGTAGCATATACTACATGCTAGGCACCCTTTTAAATGTTTTACAAATTTAACTCTTTTAAGAGTTATTATCATGGCCCAATCAGGAGAAGTAGGTACTACGATTATTCCCATTTTACAGATGAAGAAATGAAGGCAGTCAACTTGAATAATGTGTTCAAATTCAAGCAGTTTATAAGATGGATGTCATGAACCAAAGCAATGTGGCACCCAAATTTGTCCTCTTAAACCATTATACATGCTGCCTTAGCACAGGTGCTCAAATTCTTCCTTCTCCAAATTCTAAGATCCTTTAGACTTGTATCAGTGAAAATAAATTACCACTTTCAACAACAAGCAAGTGGCTTGACACTTTTAAATTAATGATACCAAATGATATTGTTGCTAGTGCTTCCCCAAAAGAGAAGGATCATAAAGACAGTACCAACCCAGAAAACCCATTTATGGGAAGACTTGAAGATCAGTGGAGCCAAGCCAGGAAGGTGGAAGCAAATCCGTGCTGGAAATTTAGGGAAGAATTGCTTCCATATGGCCTCAGGGCACCTGCCTTAATCCCTCCAGGTATGGAAGGAGAATGTGAGTTTCTGAGGTAATCCATTGGTGTTCCAAGGCCTGGGAAAGAGACAATGCGGATTTGGGCAACTCATGCTGATAGAGATGTACTGAGGAGCAGGAACTATAATTCAGGTGGCAAGGGATGGTGTGAGGTTTGGGACATGAGGCAAGAATGTCAACAAAAGCACCAGGGTCTCGTGCTCCTCAGTCTCATCCACCACAAGTGACTACCCGGAGCAGTTGAGATTCCAACAACTTTACTGATGGGGCTCAGAGAAAAATTAGACCTCTCCTAGCCTGTGAAGAGGGATGCTCCTGTACATCCTCCCCATTACCTTTCTCCAAGCAATGTAATAGCAGTTACAACCAGATCAGTTGGGTTATATTTGTTCAGAGAAAGTGCTTTAGAATGTAGATCACAGGTTTGCAAACTTCTCTATAGTCCCACTAGACACTGTGTGTTTGAAAGCTTAGGAGAATAAAGTACTCGTCCCACTGTAACCACTCCAGGTTAATTTTTAATTGCTTATATTCTAGGCTTTCCTGGAGACCTTAATTCAAAGAAATAAGAGTGGAGTTAGACTTTACAAAATAACTGTTGAGCAACTAAAATATGATAATTTGAATTAGCATCTATTCAATAAAGAGTAAAACATAAAGCACAATGAAGAATTTGTGTATATTCTCTGCTCTAGTTATTAGTAGCCTCTCCCAAGGTAAAAAGATGACAGAGAAATGGAAACTTCCCTCTGGGCCTCCACCATATATATCCAAGTCTCCAAGTTGTAAATGGTATGGTAGATATAGGACTGTTCTCCAAATCATCCTGTGTCTATGGGCTGTGTTCCCTCAGCCCCCTTGTAGTTGAATAGAGCTGTAGGACCAAATCTCATCATGTTCTGTGGATATAAGGTCAGCATGTCACTTCTAGGCCAAATCATGCAAGAGTAGGTGTGAATTCTCTGTGTGCTTTCTTAAAAGGTCTCCACAGCCCTGGAGGCCTTGTGATAATAGAATCCAAATGGAAGCAGCCTAGGCTATTCAATTACCACATGGAGGGCAACTGACAATGGAAGAAGAAATAAACTTATTCCTTTAAGGAATCACCATGTGGAAATGTGTTTGTTACTGCAACCCTGACTAATGCCATAAAAATACATTGATTAGGAGCACAGAAGCATTCCATTAAAATTAACATATACATGTACTGAAAGCAGGTTCTCAAACAGATTCTCAACTAGGGGGTATATTTATTTCACCTCACTCCCTGGGAATTTGGCAATGTCTGGAGATATATTTGGTTGTCACAGTAGTCTGGTTGTCATACCAGGAAAGGGGATGTGTTTGTAGTGGGCCCGGAATGCTGCCAAATAGACTGCAATGCATAGGACAGCGTCCACAACAAATGTCAATAGTGCTGAGGTTGAAAAACCCTGGTCTAAATAAAAGAGCTAGCATCTTCATTTTATGCGGGAAATTACTTACTTGCCACACAGAAATCCACCAAAAAAAAAAAAAAAAAAAAAAAAAGACACACGGATGCCTATTATTTTGTAAAGGTTAGCCAACAATCATATTTAAAAGAATTTTAAAATTTATAACAAATTTCTATTTGTGTAAAAAATTAATTACTCTGCTTTTTTCCATTTTCACAAAACAATGAAACATCAAACAGCAGTTCAGTTAGTCCTATGTTGTCTACTGAGCAAGTATTCATTGCTTCTCTTTTAATAGATTCAGAAATTCATGCTCAAGAGAGATTTCTTAATTGAATCCCCTCATTTTTTAGAGAAATAAACTGTAGTCCAGAAAGGTTAAATGATCTCTAGTGCTCATTGGTTGAAGAGTATAGCAGAACTAGAAACTGGTATTTCTCAATTCTCACCTGACTGTCCTTTCCACTACATCACACTGCTCTCCTTCATTAGAAAATGTTAGGTCAAGGTCTGAGGCAGGTAAACAGCTGCTGGAGCCATAGGTCGGGTTGGAACACTGGTGGAGCATCGCGGTCAAGAAGGATGCATAGTTTCCAGGTGAGAGTGTCTGGTTTCGACAGGAAGGGCAGACTCAGAAAGGCAGGAAGCCTGTACAGTGAGCTCACCAACACGGTGTGTCCCCCATCATCCACTGCTCCATAGACCCACTTGGCCACACCTCTGCATCACCTTTTCCCCCTGGCAGGTCATACAGACGTGCAAGACAAAAGTGAACTGCAGTTTGGCAAGAGCTGTGAGAAATCTGACAAACTCATTGAACGAAAGCAGGTTGCGGAGTTGGGATATCTAATTCCAGCTCTAACTACAAGTTATGTGGCCTCCATCAAGCTTCCATAGGCCTAAATTTTCTCGCCATGAAAGGAGGGGCATGAATTAAATAATAGTAATCATTATTACCTTATAAATGATAAAATAGCAGCTACTATTGTTGAGTACTTTCCCTATGCCAGGAATGGTGCCAAATGCATTTTATTACATATGCAAGACCAATCTGGGCATTATTACACCCTTTACAGAGGAAGAAACTGGGATTCAAAGGAGTTATCAATATGACAGCATGATAAATAAGAATGAGGATTTTAATAAAGGTCTACTTGGCCACATACCAAACATCCTCAAATGACTGTGCTCTGCTCCCCACCACTCCTCCAACTCTGCATCTCTGGGATCCCTCCCCAAAGGTTTAAGTTTCTGTGAGTGATTTGTAAAATCTCAATCAATTTGAAGCATAAGCTTGGGTCCTTCAGGTGAGATTAACCCACTTAGCATTTTTATTTCTCATCCCCAAATCCTAAAGGTGAAATGGCTTGTTCATAAACCTAATTGCGTTTGGCTCTCACATTATCTAAAAAAGAAAATGCAAATAAGTATTTGGAAGCCAAAAGCTCACAAGATCCAAACTGAAATCAAAGATCTGCAGAATATCAAGGTGAGCTGAAATATACAGGGTAATCAAAAACATAGTTTCTTTTAGATGGTCTTTGTTTACAGGCATGGCCAATAAGATTTACTTTCTATTGTATTATGTGTGTGCATTCTACTTTTCTCTAAAAATAAAGAAAATGATGGTTCAGTACAAATACACAGCAAAGGTCTCCTTTGGATAACCCCCAACTTCGCTGAGAGAGCAGGTGTTACCCTGTCCCACAGCATTTAAAAAGGATGTCCTAAACTCAAATTCCTTTGCCCCTACCATCCGTATATTTGGGAATTCTTTCATGATGAGAGAGGGAAGGAGGTGGTTCAGGTTACCTTTCTCTGAGTCACCTTTTGTTGCAGTGTTCTGCTTCTGATTAATTTTTGAACTCTTATCTCACAACCCTTGGCTGATGTTCATGCTCCTCCATTCTGTGCTAACCCATATGCCAATCGAGTTAATCCATTTCCTAGAAGTACTGCTCATCTAAGGCAATAGAATTGTGTCAAAGAGTAAGGATAATGGTGGGACAGGATAAAACACAAAATATAGAACAGAAAAAATCTTAATATTGTATTAGTTGACAGTGCTGTTAAAAATACAGGGAAGCCCATCAGACTCATGGCAGATCTCTCAGCAGAAACCCTACAAGCCAGAAGACAGTGGGGGCCAACATTCAACATCCTTGAAGAAAAGAACTTTCAACCCAGAATTTCATATCCAGCCAAACTAAGCTTCATCAGTGAAGGAAAAATAAAATGTTTTGAGAACAAGCAAGAACTCAGAGATTTCATCACCACCAGGCCTGCTTTACAAGAGCTTCTGAAAGAAGCACTACA
>CAUYLG010021153.1:0-16905 GCA_963573385.1 Cacajao melanocephalus | reverse complement strand
ACTTTCAGATTGGGTCTGAGTGGACGTCCGGCTTGTTGGTGATGAAGTTTTTTCTGTTTCTTAGTTTTCCTTTGGCAGATGCCCTTTCCCTGCAGAGCTAGGCTTCCCGGGTTCAGCTGTGCTTACTGTGAAACTCTCAGTCCTCAGCACTTCCAATTGCTGTTCTTGTGGGGATGGGACCGGCCTAGCCGGATTCAAAGGGCACCCAGTCGCGTATACTCCACACTGAGAAGTGCCGCGCCATGCTGGGGCACCGGCAAAACAGCTGCGCCAGCCAAAAGAGTCGCGCTGGCAACCTGAGTGGCTCCTCTGTTGAGTAGCTCCCAGTTTGTGGGCAACAGAAATTCGTCTGAAATTGCGGTGTCCACACGCTCTCTGAGCTTTCATTGGGTGCTACAATCCTGAGCTGTTGTTAATCGGCCATCTTGGATCTCTCTATTATTATTATTATACTTTAATTTCTTGGGTACATGTGCAGAATGTGCATGTTTGTTACATAGGTATACATTTACCATGGTGGTTTGCTGCACCCATCAACCTGTCATCTACATTAGGTATTTCTCCTAATGCTATCCCTCTTCTATCCCCCTACCCAGTGACAGGACCTGGTATGTGATGTTCCCTTCCCTGTGTCCATGTGTTCTCATTGTGATCTAGCCATCTGACAAAGGGCTAATATCCATAATCTACAAGAAACTTCATAAATTTACAAGAAAAAAACGACCCCATCAAAAAGTGGGCAAAGAATATGAACAGACGCTTCTCAAAAGAAGATATTTATGTGGTCAAAAAACATATGAAAAAAAGCTCGTCATCACTAGTCATTAGAGAAATGCAAATGAAAACCACAATGAGATACCATCTCGTGCCAGTTGGAATGGTGATCATTAAAAAGTCAGGAAACAACAGATCCTGGAGAGGACATGGAGAAATAGGAATGCTTTTACACTGTTGGTGGGAGTGTAAATTAGTTTAACCATTGTAGAAGACAGTGTGGTGATTCCTCAAAGATCTAGAACCAGAAATACCACTTGACCCAGCAATTGCATTACTAGGTATATACCCAAAGGATTATAAATCATTCTACTAGAAAGACACATACACAGTTAGGTTTATTGCACCACTGTTCACAATAGCAAAGACTTGGAACCAACCCAAATGCCCATCAATGGTAGACTGGATAAAGAAAATGTGGCACATATACACCATGGAATACTATGCAACCATAAAAAAGGTATGAGTTCATGTCCTTTGAAGGGACTTGGATGAAGCTGGAAACCATCATCCTCAGCAAACTAACACAGGAACAAAAACCAAACACCGCATGTTCTCTCTCATAAGTGGAAGCATTCTTTCTATTTGTCCTACCTGTGTCCTAGTCCAATAATTTTCAGCCAAAACATTCCGGTGGAAAATGTACACAAAGGGCATTCTTTGGTCTAAATGTATGATGCAAAGTTGAATTAGGTGAAAAGTTTCACTATTTTAAAAATGTTAAGCTCAAATAGACCCTTATACTACATTTCTACTTATTGTCTGCCTACTCTCAGTCTTGCTTCTCCCGTTCCTCCTTTGGCCAGCTTTTATTGGTCTTTGTCATTCAGTTTCCAAACTGAACTTGGATTTGAAGATTGTACTGGTACACCTGTCCAAACTTTCAAGGTCATATAGAAGAGAAATATATAAATCACTACTGAGAAAACATCTTTAAATGCTTAAGAATATGTTATTAAGATACGAATTGCTTTATCAGAGGCACAATGACACAGAGTCTGAGTTCTTTTGATACTGGAGGATTCCGCAAGCTTCATAGTTCTCAAAGAAGTTTGATCGTTGTTGTTTGGTACCATATCTCTGAGCTGAGTGACCAGCCCATCTTTTCATTCCACTGAGCTTCTCCTTTAGGAGGAGGAATGTGATCGGCCATTTGGTTGTTCTGTGGAGCATGGCAGTGAGTAAGTTAGTACTAACCATCTCAGAGCTACCTCCTGATGAGCCTTTACCAGTCTGAGATCCATATTTGTAAAGTAGTCCCAAGGCTGTCTGCTGTGCTGGGCATCCAACCGCCTGTGTATTTTCCTCTTTGGGTGCTCTGAAGAGGGGTTAGTCACCAAAGCAGAAGGAAGCCAGTTGGTTCATCAGACAATGGCAGGCACTAAGGAGTTACCAGTCTCAACTTTAGTGCATCCAGGTCAAGAGCCAAATTTTCCAGTGGTAGTGAGAACAGCAAACCATGACAATAGTAAAAGCAAGAGCTATACAAGCTGGAATGATTATAGGCCATATAAAGTGAATCACCCAATGCCTAAGGAATGATCTTGGCCATACTTGAGCCACTGCAACAGCACTTTGCTCTTTTTGCATTCTAATAATAACACAGACATACAGTGCTTCACGGTTTGCAGTTTGCAAACAATACTCAGATATGTTATTTAATTTACCCTTTCAACAACACTGAGTAATTAAGGGACTGTTTTGCACAGATTTTACAGACAAGGGAACTGAGAATTCAGGAGATTAAACAGTTTACCCAAGTGTCACAAACTGCCTTAACTTCAGAGCTGAAACTCAAATGAGAGGCTACATAAAGTGATGCACCTTACAGAATACCAAGGGGAAAAGGATCCCAGCGTGTTTGCTGGGATTGCATTCAGATAGATGACAGATTGATTAAAAAGTCAAGAATAACAGAAATGGGCTAGGGAAAGAGGGGTCCTAAGTGATCAGTGACCTGGGATGATGCAGGGAGCAGGTTAAATAACAAGCTTAGAATGTGTTAGAGAGAAAGGAAAATAACAAATGAGCTACATGCTAAAGAAAAGGAATGCCAGATTAGCAATCACTCACAGGTAATAAAAATCTTCAATTATTCAATGTCAGTTTGGATTTTCTTCCACTTTCCATGGCAGCCTGATAATAGCACCCTTTCAAATCAATCCAACTCTTCTGAAGTACTGTCACCATATCATTAGAGGTGGTTGAGTCCACAATTCTAGCACCTCTGGGAATTCAGCATTAAGGAGCTATAACATCAGCCCTCTCTTGGGTTCAGCCTCGTGCACTTACAAGCTGTCACACTGAAAGAATCTCAGGGGCCTGGTACACTGGCTTATGCCTGTAACCCCAGTACTTTGGGAGGCTGAGCCAGGTGTATCACTTGAGGTCCGGAGTTCAAGACCAGCCTAGTCAACATGGTGAAACTGAAAACGTGATCTCTACTGAAAATGCAAAAATTAGCCAGGCATGGTGGTGTGCGCCTGTAATCCTAGCTACTCAGGAGGCTGAGACATAAGTATTGATTGAACCTGGGAGGCAGTGATTGCAGTGAGCGAGATCATGCCACTCACTGCGCTCAAGCCTGGGTGATAGAGTGAGATTCTGTCTGGGAAAAAAAAAAAAAAAAGGAAAGAAAGAATCTCAAGACCCTGAAAGGAGAAAGCTGCCTGCTGGGTGATCTGGACCAGTGTGTTTCAGTTCTCAGTCCAGTCATTCCCCTTCACTATTCACCAACTATAGTTCTCAGAATTGTTGTCCAGAAATAGCAGAAGTACATTCATTCTAAATATGTTAGAAACAAAGCTGTTTCTGGGAGTTGATGTAGGAAGCTGTCAATAAGATTGCCATCTTGAAGGAGAGGGTAATTGAAATCATAGGTATTTCTTCATTTCCTCTTGGACAATATCCGGGGAATGGATAATCTATTAGGAGGTAGAAAACCTGCATTTTTAATTCTCTGTTTACTCAGCCACTCATTCAAGTACTAGGTTATTCATTTAGTCAATATTAATTTGATGCCCATTATATGCAAGCACATCTGTATGGAGAGCAAGAAAGCTGACATTCTAGTGTGAGAAATTGTTAACAAATAAGTGAAAACTAGACAACATGGTATAAGACAGCAATAAATGCTGTGAAAAAATAAAGCAGAGTAAAAAGATGATGAGTGTGGTCTGAAAAAAACCTAATTTGGTCAGAAGTGTGTGGGAGGCAGAAGGCATAGATTTTCTCTTCCTGATACGCACAATCTATGCAATCTCCTCCCCTGAATGCTAGTGGGACTTGCGAATATGACGTGGTTTTTATAATTAATATTATGCCACATTGCATGGCAAAATGAATTTTGCAATGTAATTAAAATCACTAGTCAGTTGATTTTTAGTAAAATCGAAAGGCAGATTTTCCTGCATGGATCTAACTTAATCTGGTGATGCCCTTTTAAAGGGAAATTGGAGACACTTTCCTCTCCTGCTGGTCTGGAAGAAAGCAAACAGCCATGTTGTGAACCACCTCTAAGAGCCAAAGAACAGGGGCCGGAGGGTGGCCTCTAGCTGTTGAGAGTAACCCTGTTTGAGACCTAGTGAAAAAAATAGGGGCCTAAGTCTTAAAACTACTAGCAACTGAATTCTTCCAACAATCTGAATGAGCATGGAAGAGGACACCAAGCTCCAGATGAGGTTGAAACCAGCCAACATCATAGGATGGATTTCACTTTTATGAGACAGACTTTGAGCAGAGAATTCAAGGATACCATGCCTGAACTTTGGGCCTGCAGAAACTGTGAGATTCTAAATGAGTGTTGTGTCAAGCCACTAAGTTTGTCATAATTTGTTATGAAGCAATAAAAGATGAACAGAGCATTACATTAGCAGTTACCCAATTTGCTTTCCCAGAAGGCACCAACCCACACAACTTATAACATGCTTCACCAAATCCTACCTTGTCCAAGGTTCCAGAATTTTGCTTTCAAGAGAAAAGGTAGAGAAGTCAGAACAATCAGAGGCTCATATGGGTTTTTCTTTCTATGATGGTACCAGAAAACACCTGGCAGCCAGGATGCTGGTTCTTCATTGGTACATTGCCCTCCTCTTGCTAGACAAGCCCTGGGCAACCACTTCCTGGGGACTGGGTTGCTCAACAAATTCATGAAACACAATAAAGCCACATAGACACTTACTCCTGACTTGAGGAGGGGGTGAGCTGGCTCCCCTTGTCTCAAAGCTTCTTAGTGGAATGATGCTTTATGGCTTTTTATGACAGCCCATTACCCCCAAATGAAGGGAGGACAGCAGAAAATGAATATTTTATTGATTCTCATACAGTAGGCATGGCCTGAAGTAAAAATAAATGTTCTATGATATTCATCTTTATAAAATGCATTCTCCCTAACCGTAAAAGTGATCCAACAATTAATCTTTTTACATGTCTCTCAGCGGTAATGATAGTAAATAATTGTCATATTCTCAGATGGTCCATGTGCTGGGAAAAGTTATGCCCACGAAGTAACAATTTCCTCTCTTACAAAGGAAAATTATAAATACACTGGTTGAAGTTCTACTTCATTTCAATATTGCTGTTAGATTTTTCTCAGTCGGATGAGGCCTGATTTTTTTTTTTTTTAAACAGAGTCTCACTCTGTCACCAGGCACCAGGCTGGAGTGCAGTGGTGTGATCATGGCTTACTGCAACCTCTACTTTCCGGGTTCAAGCAATTCTCCTGCCTCAGCCTCCCGAGTAGCTGGGACCACAGGTGTGCACCACCACACCCAGCTAATTTATGTATTTTTTAGTAGAAACGGGGTTTCACCATGGTCTTGATTTCTTGACCTCGTGATCTACCTGCCTTGGCCTCCCAAAGTGTTGAGATTACAGGCATGAATCGAAATTTTTTAATGAATGATCTAGGATTTTCTGTAGCATAATGATTTCCAGAGTATTGATATTTCAGAAGAAAAAAGTTTTCAATTAAACATCCCGAACATTAAACATATATTTGCTGCGAATGAGTTATGAAAAGGATGCAAGTGGGTTGTGAGGTATTACTGACTGAGTATCTTGCAGTGGCTATGAGAAGATTATCAAGGAAGATGAGAAAGCAAAGAAAAAATAGAACAGAATCAAGTCAAGGGAAAAAAATAGCACCCACAGAGATACATTCAGGTGGCAGGGTGGGTTGAAGGTTCAATTTGAAGAGAATTTGATTGTTGTCTTATATCTGATTTACTCCTTGAACTCTCCATGCATTGTTTTAATTTTTGCTTACTTATCTTGGATTTCCTAGATGGAAAAATTGTTTTTATTAATTTATTTACATCATTTAAGATGTCTGACCACTCCCTCTTGCCAAAACATTCTCTCCTCTCATGTTGTTTGTTCCTCCATCTTATCAGCTTCCTTCCAGCATTTTCAGCTACTCATTCTCAGTTATTCTTTCAGCATTTCCTCTTCTAATAAACATTTAAGTTTGAAGTTGCTTAAAATTTGTTTTCCAACATGTTTATTTCATGTTCTATATTCTTTCTCTTTCTCTTACGTGATATCCACTACCGTCATTCTAAAGACCACTTACATTATAAAAATGTGGTTGCAATGTAGATTCTGTATTGCCAGAAATATCGTGGTTCCCAGATGTTTTAGTCAGTTCCAACTTCTATAACAAATTATTGCAGATCTGGGGACTTAAACAGTAGAGACTTATTTCCCATAGTTTTGGAGGCTGGAAGCCCAAGATCAGGGTGTCAGCATGGTCAGGCTCTGGTGAGGGCCCTCTTCCAGGCTGCAGACTGCCAACTTTTTCTTATATCTTCAGATGGTGGAAAGGAGGTGAAACAGCTCCCTGGGGTCTTCTTTAAGGAACTAATCCCATTCATAAGTGCTACACTCTCATGACCAAATCCCCTTCCAAAGGCTCTACTTTCTAATACTAACAGGAAAGGGCTGGTTGAGAGTAACTCTGTTTCAGAGACAGTGGAAAAAAATAGGTGCCTAAGTTTTTTTGTTTTTTTTTTCATTCTTTTTTTTAAAAAGTCTATTCATTATACTTTAAGTTCTGGGGTACATGTGCAGATCCTGCAGGTTTGTTACATAGGTATACACGTTCCATGGTGGTGGTTTGCCATCATTCTCAGTAAACTGACACAAGAACAGAAAACCAAACACCACATGTTCTCACTCATAAGTGAGTGTTGAACAATGAGAACACACGGACACAGGGAGGAGAACATCACACACTGGGGCCTGGGAAGCAGGGGACAAGGGGAGGAAGAGCAGGGGATGGGGGGATTGGAGAGAAATAGGGGCCTAAGTTTTAAAACTACTAGGAACTGAATATTGAGGGCTAGGATTTCAATATTTACATTTATAGGAACATAAGCATTCATTCCATTGTACCAAGCAGGCAGAGAGGGAAAAGGCACCCGGGCAACAGAGTGGTGCATGTGTCATGAAAGCAAAGACCCCGCAGTTCCTAGAGGAGTTACTTTCATGTCGCATAGTAGCACTTGGAGTCAAGGAACCCACCTGATATGTTAGGAAGTCTGAGAAGGTGGGAATTTTTAGTTGAGCGTATTACCTCTTTGAACAAAGAATTTTGTTAACCATGGAGATGGAGAGAATAAAGACAAAGTAGGAAATTACTCCCAAATGTATATCTTCAGTCTTAATCTAATTTTGGAAGTCCAAACCAGTGTCTCAAGTGTCAATTTAACAAATCAGATTATCTCTATACAAAATCAACAGGTTTGTATGCTTGCTCTGCAGGAACAGTGCAATACACTGAAACAACAAGGTTTGCAGCAGAAATAGAATTTAATGATTGCAGGGTGTCCAGCAAGGAGATGGAGGGAGACCCTCAACTCAATCTCCCCAAGGAGTTCTGGGCTGCGGTTTTTAAGGGGATCATGGAGGGTGAGGGGCTGGAAACTTGTTTTGTCACTGATTGGTTAGGGTAAGGCAGATGAAGTTACTAGGACGCAGAAGCCGAATTCTTTGGTGAGTCAGATTCTTGTGGGGTCCTTCAGACCAGCTGGCTTTGGTCATTTCACTGGTATGCAGGACCTGAACAAATATCTCAAAAGGAAAACTTAACGTTTCATAGTGTTCAAGTTGTTATCTATGGAGCAGTTCGGAGAGCTATAATCTTGCAACAGGGTCTATGATTCTAGGACAACAGGCACCACAGAAATATGAGGAAGCAGGTCTAAGAGACAGCTGACTTAATGATTAATGCTGAGTGTGTTGCAAGCTTGTTTTATTTTTCCCCCTCCCTCCTTCCCTCATTAATTTCGTAAAGTTTATAGGGACATTTTCACCCTTGGACACTCACAAACCTGGTCCAAAATGATCTCCCTCATTCAACTTTTTCTGCCTTCATTTTTCCAATGTCAGCAAATGATTCTATCAATTATATAGTCAAAGCCAAAACTTTGACATGATCTTAGCTTCATCCCCTCTTTCACCAGTTCCCTCTATCCAAAAATCACCATGCCCTATCTCATCTTGAATACATCTGCTTCACTCTAACCCTAATCCTCCCATCCTAGTCCGGGCTACCATCCTTTCTTGCCTAATATAGTGTAACAGTCTCCTAACCAATCTCGTTCATCATTTTTGCCTGTTACCAGTATACTTTTCATTGTTTAACTTCAAGTAATTTTTTAAAGTGTGAATGTGATTTTAACCCTCCCCTGGTTAAAGTCGAATAGTCCTCCTATTGAACTGATATTTTGTACCCCTTAATCAATATCCTTTTCCCCATCCGTCCCTGATGAGGAATTTGTTAATTAGCCGATTTAATTATTCCACATTGTAAACATGCATTAAAATATCACCTTACACCCTCTAAATATATACAATTATTTTTCAGTTACAAATTTAAATTAGAAAAACAAACAAAAAGTTCATTAATAGTTGTCAAAATCCTAAAAATGGCCTAAAACTCCTTTCTAATCAGGCTCTTACTTACCTCTCCAGATTCCTATTATGTCATCCTTTCCACATGAACTATATGAGAGTTTCTTCCATTTTTTAACATGATATCCAGCAGGGCTATAGTAAATTAGTTATTGTGAGAATTATGCATTTAAACGACTATAACCATCACTGTAAGTGTTGCTATTGATAGCTTACTACTATGATATTCATGTTAGCACTTATGGATAGTCCTTAGTCCAAAGTTGAGATAAAATTCAACACTTTGTTGCCTTAATCGCCCCTTCCACAAGCACAAAAATGTATATAGACACATATACTCACATTGCTCACTAGTGAGCAAGGGAGGCTTGGATGACTGTTTTGTGGGGAGAAGCAGGAGAGAAATGACAGTCACTACCACCCAGGATATGACGTTAGGAAATGCCTCAATATATACCTTCGGGCATTGTGTCATCTGGTACTCATGAGCCAGTGCCCTTCTCCTTGACCCCGGAGGCCATTTGCCCAGATTTTCTTCCCTTTCTTTCCTTGATTGGTCACGGCCTTAGCCTTGCTACATATTGGCTTATTAACATTTCAACAGATCTTTCTCCATCTTGTTTCTCCATATTTACTGACTCGCTCTCTGAGCCGATACATGTTGCTTGAGGTCTCACCTTTGCTGTCTAAATTAGTGCGGATTAGATTCCAGCTGCAGGAGTCAAGTCTATCTTGATGCTGCTCTGTGCCCCTTGCCTTAGCTGCCATTTTTTTCTTCAACCAAGGTGCCCAGGGTTCTAGCGATAAGTTATGTTGAAACACCTTTAGAGTTTTGATCCATCATAAATGAAGCTGATAAAATGCCATTTAAACGCGGTAGACAAATATTTTAACCAATATCTCTAATTCCAAATTCCTTATTAAGTTCCACATTGCTGCAAATCAAATAATAATATTGGAAAGTTAAAAGAGTAACCACTTTCTGACAATAAAACAGGTCATGGGCCATGTAGGTGGGGTAATATTCTATTCAGGAGATTCAATTTCTGTGCTGTTTAAAATAACTGTTAACTTTTAAAATTATTTTTTTATTTTAGATAGGAGGAACAAACTGTTTTCTTTCTTTCTTTTCTTTTTTAAGAGATGAGGTTTTGCCACGTTGCCCAGGCTGGTCTTGAACTCCTGGGCTCAAGTCATCCACCTGTCTCAGCCTCCCAAAGTGCTGGAGTTACAGGCATGAGCCACTGCACCTGGCAGGAACAACGTTTTATATAAGATTATTTGTTAATTTAGTTTTGTATCCTCAGACAAGTTAATAAATTATCTTTGTGAGATATGGAGCATCAGATGTCTGCTGGTATCAAGCCAAGGTGAAGGCTGGAGACATTTTAATGGCAATTCACTTTAACTCCAAGCTAAGAGGTTAAGGAGGGTTGATAAAGAACCACTCCTGGATGGGTAATCAAAAAATTTAATTATATGTAAGAGTGTGGTGTCAAAGGCACTTTATAGTAACTTTAGAGGGACAAATCTAAAGAAATAAAGATACTATAAAACATCAATGTTGAAATTAATTAGGCTTTGAAATACGGTTTAAGATAAACTATTCTGATGAGTTAATTTGTGCAGAAGGAGATGTAGTTGCTCAGGACTATAAATCTGTAGAGGGTGAGCAGAGGTGCCAACAGGTAGAACATATCTATTTCTTGTGCTATGAGATCCAGATCATAAGACCCAGAGGACAATGCGTGCCAAATTTCAAGCTCAGTGATCTTCATCTGGAACTAAAATTCAATTGGGAGCTGCTGACAAATAACATGCTATTTTAACTATTGTACCACAGTTATTTGCATTACTATGCATGTTTTTTCCTCTACTTATCTCATTTTTTTGCAACAAAAATTCTTCACATGCAGCTAAAACATAACGCTTTCAGTATAATTTTAATAATTAATATTTATAATATAATTTTAATATATTTATATTCCAGTATAATTTTAATAATATATTAATGTTATAATTTAATAATATATTAATAGTATTTTCCTCATATAATATGCCTGAAGCTGAGTTGTAGATATTATGCCTAAAGCACGTGCCCTTGCAGACTTAATCATAACGCTATTTATCTAGATGCTTAGATTGATGGCTTTATTTTCCTCATTGACTCTTTTCATTTTCTTCCACAACACACATCTTTTCTAGCAGCAAATATTTTTAGTTCTCCTTTAAATATATCCAGAGTTTGACTGTTTCCCATGCTGCACTGACACCACCCTGGTATAAGCCATCTCTCCTCTTGATTATTGCAAGAGTATCCTGATCTTGCCTCCCTAGAGTAGTTAGAGGAACTCTGTTAGAAAGAAAGGCTGATCATGTCACTTCTCTGTTTAAAACTCTTCATTCCCTCTTCTTTTTACTCAAAATAAGAGTTTCAGACCTGATCTACTGCCACGGCTGGACTTCATCTCTATCAGGAGCGCACATTTTAGAGGCTCCAGGCACATGAGGCTGCTGTGTTTGTTTAGGTTCTCCAAGAAGCAGACAGCAAGATAAAATGAAAGGATCAAGAAATTTATTGGCATAAATTGCCAAAGATAAGGATAGCCAGACATTAGTGAATGTGGTGAAAATGGATTTTACTCAATCACTACTGACAGTAGGGGGAAGTGGGCTCCATTCTGATTTGTACAGAGGTGATTAGGGTGTTTTGAGAAAGAGGAAAGAGCAGGAGCTCAGTAGAGTAAGAGAAGTAACAATTACAAAGGGTTGGTCAGCATAAATGCAATTAAGCTAGCTGCCTCTGCTAGCTGGTGGCAATTGAAGTAAGGGTTCTCTCCTCCCACAGAGACTAAAAGACAGAGGCCCTAGCCTTCCTGATGATTACATTTGAAACAATGGTTCTCAGGTCCTTGGGAGAGGTATTCTGAAGCTATAATAGATGCATATTCGCAATTGTAAGCGCTTTTTACTAAATTCTCTAGTAAAAGGGAGGTGGGGTGCCTATCCTCAGGTGTTGGTCAGAACAAACAGCACATATTCTGGGAAGATAGTGCTGAGCTTCCTTAGGTAAGCATTTAATCTGGGGTCATCCTAGGAATATGGCATTATGCTGCTAGAAGCTATGCTAGAGTTTACTCAGGTCTCTTAGCGCAGGTGTTTGAATAGCATTATGTTCTCAGAGTACTGCAGTTTTTAAAATGCCTGTGAACTAGGGAAAGAAACTGGAAGTAGGCCGAACCTTCAGACCATGATACAGGTGTGATATCTGTGAAAGGAGACTGGGAAGGAAGGAGGGTCAGGTTAGAGCAGTCTCAAACCTCTGAGTCACCCTGACCAAGTTTTAGCCAGCCTGATAGGGAGTCCTCAAGTGGAAATCATCATCAGAGGAGCCCCACATGCCACATGCACTGTGCCCTCACCATGCATGCTCAGCCATTGGCTGGGAGCAGCCCATGGGAACCGTGGCCTTGGCATGAACCTGGAAATGGATTAAAGGGATAGAAGATGGGACTGTAGTTATTTTCTGCCAACCGAGCAGGAAATTCAAGAAATGTGTTTTCATGGCCGTTGCATCTGTCTACTGTTGGTTGAGGATTCCGGGGTTGTTCCTATTCTGGGGTCTCTGCACTTAGTGTTTTCTCTTCCTAGAACAATCTGGCACTAATATCCACAGGGCTACCTCACATTGGCCAAGTCTCAGACTGCACTCAAAAGACCCCATCCCAGAAAAGCCTCCCCATCCACCCTGTCTCAAATGTTACCCCACTGACATTTTACATCTCAGTTCCCTGATGTATGTTTTTCTCCTTAGCACTAATTACCATTTAATATATTTTATATTTTATCATTTGTTGTCTGTCTTCTCACTGGAATCCAAAGGATTTTTGTTCTGATTAGTACTAAGTTTCCGGCACCTAGAAGGGTACCTGAAACTACTAGGTGCTTAATTAAGAGTCTGTAGAATAAACTTATTTTAGTGAAAGCAATGTGACTATCACCTTTTCACCTCAGAACATTCTAGTATTCCTTCAGCTTGGAAAAAAGTAAAGTGATGTCTTCTCATAGCACTGAAATAATGTTGGAATGAGGGTAATTTACAAGTTACATAATTTTGGCTGAGTGCAAGGGTTGTTTTTTGTTTTTTGTTTTTTGTTTTTTTTTTTGAGACAAAGTCTCACTCTGTCTCCCAGGCTGGAGTGCAGTGGCATGATCTTGGCTTACTGCATCCTCCACTTCCTGAGTTCAAGTGATTCTCCTGCCTCAGTCTCCCAAGTAGCTGGGATTACAGGCATGCACAACCATGCCCAGCTAATTTTTATATTTTTAGTAGAGATGGGGTTTTACCATGTTATCCAAGTTGGTCACAAACTCTTGACTGCAGGTGATCCACCCACCTCAGCCTCCGAAAGTTCTGTGATTACAGGCATGAGCCACCGCACCTGGCCATTTTAATCTTTAAAGACATCTCACCAATAAAAGCAAGTGTTAACTTTCCAGTTCATAAAATAGCTATTAGGTAAACTTTAGAGTGAAGACTTTCTTGGGAAACCATCAGAACAGAAAACTTACTTTTACTAAGGATCTTATTCCAGGATTATTTTTGAATATGTCTTCTTCCTCTGACATGAGAGGTCAGAAGCAGAGCAAGGGAAGTAGTTTTTGTATATTTGCTCAGTTCTACAATTAGTTTGCATATTTATGTTTGCTTGGTTTTGCTCAACCTAGTTTTCTAGGTTGTTAAAATAAAACAAATCAAAACAAATCTATGAATACCTTAGCAATTATTCCATAGAGTAATGTTTTATATCAATTGTTACTTTCTACTCTGGGATCTGCTGACTTTCATCATTAAGGTACAAATTATTGTACCATTTGGGATTCAAATAATACTCACATAGCTGACTTGCCAAGACAATTGATGAGAATGAAAAAAAAATTCCAGAGCAGTTGGAAGATTTTTTTCCCATAATTTCCAGAATAAAAGACACAGAGAAAATTATATCTACCAGACCAATGAAGATTAAACAATGACCTATGGAAGAAAATATTTCTCTTTCAGATTTTATTTTCAACTTCTGAAGTAAAGCTGAACCAAGACAGTAAAGAAAGCTTGACATGTATACTACCAGTCTGTTTATGAATTCCAGTTTTATCACAACACAAATAGATAAATAATAGAAACCCGTAATGCTTGTCTCTGAAATAGTAGTTAAGCTGAAACTCAGTAGGCAGGAAACAAAAGATGAATGGTCTTTCATAAACATGTTTTTATAACATAATCCACTCATATAAACAACTGGCAGTGCATCCTTTTGGGATTCTTGTTAGCCAGGATTTCCAAAGCTACAATGAGTGGATTGAGTTTCAAAATTATTTCCCAATTTTGTGCTGCTTGGAGGAGACATCTGTTTACTGTATGTAAATGAATAAGACATTCTGTTCTTTTAGGGACCCAACAGAGTACCCTTAAAGTAGGCCAATTTTGCAAAATAAGAACATACAGTGTCTTCAAAGGACTGCAAATAATGTTTAACTAGAAATAATATGAGGAATTTTTTTTCTCTTCAAAGTTTCTATATTTGGAACAAGTGAGGGATTGATATTTCCCTTTGATTAAAAACCTGTTTAGAGCCTTTTCTGTCTTCTTGCCTGGTCATCAGACAGATTGAAGTTAGAAAACAGATTTACTTCATGGAAGAAGTGTGCAGCAGACAGAGAGGAGTGAGTGCGCATAAATCTTAGTTCAGTTAATATTTCCACATGTCTGGCAAATACCCTTGGAAGGCCAGGAGTCCAGACAGTTTGAAGCAGATGCCTCAGCATGTGCCTTGCTTTCATAGTCTATTTGGCCTCTTTATACCAGATTGATGATGCTCATGTTGTGCATACTAAGTTTGTATGAGCTGAGCTTGGCTTGAGGCAAGAGAGTAGTCCTGATGTGCCCTGAGCTGGGGACAGCCTAATAACTTGGGAGTCAGTTGGATACAACTTAAGTGCAAAGACAAATGGAAAACTTTCACCTTACACAGAACTTACAAACGTGGTTTCATAACTCAAAGGGAACTGGTTGTTTTCTTAAATTCTACCTTTTAGGGAGAAAAATCTAAAAATTAACACTGTAATTCTCCCTAAGAATTTTGTTTCTTATTCATTAAACTTAAATATCTCAATTACTCTTTAATATTTTAAATACAAATATTTCTGGTATATAAGAATATAACCCCTCTTTCTATATTAAAAATGTAGTGAATATACTCCAAATATGAAAAATTTATAACACTTGCTTCAATAAATATTGTTGGCACCTGATTGATGCTCCTCCATTTTTTCCATTTAAGAAGACATGTAAACCAGCCGTGTCCAGAATAATATTTCCCTTATGGTTTCGTTGAAACTGAAGGTGATACCATTTTATTGGCATCCTGTTGATTTTATGAACATTTCTAATAAATGCCTCTTGCTCTTTTCTTTCCATTTTTCTTGGAAATAATTTTAGTCTGAGCAATAATTTTAGTCTGAGCCCTTAGCAATAATTTTAGTCTGAGCCCACTATGGGAAGAGCCCTGCTTTAAGTGTGTGGGCCCACTTCACTTTCCTAAACTTAGGTGTGTTCATATAGAAGTAATGGAAAGCCTCCCCAAATTATATTTTCCTTTTAGTACTAATCAACTTGGAGGAACTCTACTATTTTTTAGCCACATGCCAGCACATTTAAACTGAATTTTGGTCTTACTCTGTGGTTTTTTGTTTCCCATTTTGAATCTCCACTCTGAAAAAAATTGTGTAAATAATTTTAAAACAATGCAAATATCTCACCACTCCTATTCAATACAGTATTGGAAGTTCTTGCCAGAGCAATGAAGCAAGAAAAAGAAATAAAGGGTATTCAAATAGGAAAGGAGGAAGTCAAATTGTCTCTATTTGTAGACGACATGATTGTATATTTACAAGACCCCATCGTCTTAGCCCAAAATCTCCTGAAACTGATAAGCAACTTCAGCAAAGTCTCAGGATACAAAATCAATGTGCAAAAATCACAGGCATTCCTATACACCAATAACAGACTTAAAGAGAGCCAAATCAAGAATGAACTGCCATTCACAATTGCTACAAAGAGAATAAAATACCTAGGAATACAACTAACAACGAACGTAAAGGACTTCTTCAAGGAGAACTACAAACTATTGCTCAAAGAAATAAGAGAGGACACAAATAGATGGAGAAAAATTCCATGTTCATGGTTAGAAAGAATCAATATCGTGAAAATGGCCATACTGCCCAAAGTAATATACAGATTCAACCCTATCCCCGTCAAGCTACCAATGACCTTCTTCATAGAGCTGAAAAAAACCACCTTAAACTTCATATGGAACCAAAAGAGAGCCCGCATAGCCAAATCAATTCTAAGCAAAAAGAACAAAGCAGGAGGCATCACACTACTGGACTTCAAACTATACTACAATGCTACAGTAACCAAAACAGCATGGTAGTGGTACCAAAACAGAGATATAGACCAATGGAACAGAACAGAGGCCTCGGAGGCGACACCACACATCTACAACCATCTGATCTTTCACAAACCTGACAAAAACAAGCAATGGGGAAAGGAGTCCCTATTTAATAAATGGTGTTGGGAAAACTGGCTAGCCATGTGCAGAAGGCAGAAACTGGACAACTTCCTGACACCTTACACTAAAATTAACTCTAGATGGATTAAAGACTTAAACATAAGACCTAACACCATAAAAACCCTAGAAGAAAACCTAGGCAAAACCATTCTCGACATAGGTATAGGCAAGGACTTCATGACCAAAACACCAAAAGCATTGGCAACAAAAGCCAAAATAGACAAATGGTACCTAATAAAACTCCACAGCTTCTGCACAGCAAAAGAAACAGTCATTACAGTGAATCGACAACCAACAGAATGGGAAAAAATTTTTGCAGTCTACCCATCTGACAAAGGGCTAATATCCAAAATCTACAAAGAACTAAAACAGATTTACAAGAAAAAAACCAGCCCTTTCAATAGTGGGCAAAGGATATGTACAGACACTTTACAAAAGAAGACATTCATGAGGCCAACAAACATGAAAAAATGCTCATCATCACTGGTCATTAGAGAAATGCAAATCAAAACTACATTGAGATACCATCTCATACCAGTTAGAATGGCGATCATTAAAAAATCAGGAGACAATAGATGCTGGAGAG
>CAUYLG010021150.1:0-52751 GCA_963573385.1 Cacajao melanocephalus | reverse complement strand
AAAACAGTAAAGGGGATATCACCACTGATTCCGCAGAAATACAAACCACCATCAGAGATTACTACAAACAATTCTATGCACATAAACCAGTAAACCTGGAAGAAATGGTAAATTCCTGGACACTTGCACCCTCCCAAGCCTAAACCAGGAAGAAGTTGAAACCTTGAACAGATCAATAACAAGGGCTGAAGTTGAGGCAGCAATTAATAGCCTAAAAACCAAGACAAGTCCAGGTCCAGATGGATTCACAGCTGAAATCTACCAGACGTACAAAGAGGAGCTTGTAGCATTCCTTCTCAAACTATTCCAAACAATACAAAAAGACAGAATTATTCCCAAATCATGTTATAAGACCAACATAATCCTGATACCAAAACCTGGCAGAGACTCAACAAGAAAAGAAAACTTCAGGCCAATATCCATGATGAACATAGATGCAAAAGTGTTCAATAAAATACTGGCAAACCAATTGCAACAGCACATCAAAAAGCTTATCCATCACGATCAAGTAGACTTCATTCCAGGGATTCAAGACTGGTTCAACATATGCAAGTCTATAAATGTAATCCACGACATAAGGAGAACCAAAGACAAAAACCATGATTATCTCAATAGAGGCAGAGAAGACCTTCAACAAAATTCAACAGCCCTTTATGCTAAAAACACTCAATAAACGAAGTATCAAAGGATCATATCTCAAAATAATAAAACCTATTTATGACAAACCTACAGCCAATATACTAAATGGGCAAAAACTGGAAGCATTCCATTTGAAATCCAGCGCTAGACAAGGATGCCCTCTCTCACCACTCCTAGTCAATATAGTATTGGAAGTTCTAACCCAAGCAATTAGGCAAGAAAAAAAAAATAAAAGGTATTCAATTAGGAAAAGAGGAAGTCAAATTGTCTTCATTTGCAGATGACATGATTGTATATTTAGAAGACCCTGTCATCTCAGCCCAAAATCTACTTAAACTGATAAGCAACTTCAGCAAAGTCTCAGGATACAAAATCAACATGAAGAAATCACAAGCATTTCTATACACCAATAACAGACTAACAGAGAGCCAAATCATGAGCCAAGTCCCATTCACAATTGCTACAAAGAGAAAAAAATACCTAGGAATACAACTAACAAAGGATATAAAGGACCTCTTCAAGGAGATCTACAAACAACTGCTCAAGGAAATAAGAGAGGACACCAACAAATGGAGAAATATTCCATGCTCATGGTTAGGAAGAATCAATGTCATGAAAATGGCCGTACCACCCAAAGTAATTTATAGATTCAAGGCTATCACCATCAAGCTACCAATAACCTTCTTCACAGAACTGGATAAAACCACCTTACACTTCATATGGAACCAAAAGACAGCCTGCATAGCCAAGACAATGCTAAGCAAAAAGAACAAAGCCAGAGGCATCACACTACCTGATTTCAAACTATACTACAAGGCTACAGTAATCAAAACAGCATGGTACTGGTACCAAAACAGAAATATAGACCAATGGAACAGAACAGAGGCCCTGGAGGCAACACCACACATCTACAATCATCTGATCTTTGACAAACCTGACAAAAACAAGCAATGGGGAAAGGATTCCGTTTAATAAATGTTGTTGGGAAAACTGACTAGCTATGTGCAGAAAGCAGAAACTGGACCCCTTCCTGACACCTTACACTAAAATTAACTCCAGATGGATTAAAGACTTAAACATAAGACCTAACACCATAACCCTACAAGAAAACCTAGGCAAAACCATTCAGGACATAGGCATAGGCAAGGACTTCATGACTAAAACACCAAAAGCATTGGCAACAAAAGCCAAAATAGACAATTGGGACCTAGTTAAACTCCAGAGCTTCTGTACAGCAAAAGAAACAATCATGAGAGTGAACCAGGAACCAACAGAATGGGGAAAAAAATTTGCAATCTACCCATCTGACAAAGGACTAATATCCAGAATCTACAAAGAACTAAAACAGATTTACAAGAAAGAAACAAGCCCATCCAAAAGTGGGAGAAGGATATGAACAGACAGTTTTCAAAAGAAGACATATATGAGGCCAACAAACATACAAAAAAATGCTCATCATCACTGATTATTAGAGAAATGCAAATCAAAACCACATTGTGATACCACCTCATGCCCGTTAGAATGGCAATCATTAAAAAATCTGGAGACAACAGATGCTGGGGAGGATGTGCAAAAATAGGAACACTTTTACACTGTTGGTAGGAGTGTAAACTAGTTCAGCTATTGTGGAAGACAGTGTGGTGCTTCCTCAAGGACCTAGAAATAGAAATTCCATTTGACCTAGCAATCCTATTACTGGGTATATACCCAAAGGATTATAAATCATTCCATTATAAAGACACATGCATATGTATGTTCATTGTGGAACTGTTTACAGTAGCAAAGACCTGGAACCAACCCAAATGCCCATCAACAATAGACTGGACAAGGAAAATGTGGCACATATACACCATGGAATACTGTGCAGCCATAAAAAACGATGAGTTGGTGTCCTTTGTAGGGACATGGATGAATCTGGAAAACCATCATACTCAGCAAACTGACACAAGAACAGAAAATCAAACACTGCATATTCTCACTCATAGGTGGGTATTGAACAATGAGAACACATGGACACAGGGAGGGAAGCATCACCCACTGGGGTCTGCTGTGGGGGCCAAGGGAGGGACAGCAGGGGTTGGGGAGGTCAGGGAGGGATAACATGGGGAGAAATGCCAGATAGAGGTGATGGGGGCATGGAGGCAGCAAACCACATTGCCATGTGTGTACCTATGCAGCAATCCTGCATGATCTGCACATGTACCCCAGAACCTAAAGTACAATAAAAAAAATTTTTTTAATTAAAAGTAAAATAAAAAATCAGGAGACAGCACATGCTGGAGAAGATGTGGAGAAATAGAAATGCTTTTACACTGTTGGTGGGAGTGTAAATTAATTCAGACATTGTGGAAGACAGTTTGACAATTCCTTAAGGATCTAGAGTTAGAAATACCATTTGACCCATCAATCTCATTACTGTGTATATACCGAAAGGATTATGAATCATTCCATTATAAAGACACATGCACACATATGTTTACTGTGGCACTGTTCACAATAGCAAAGACCTGGAACCAACCCAAATGCCCACCAATGATAGACTGGACAAAGAAAATGTGGCACATATACACCATGGAATACCATGCAGCTGTAAAAAGGGATGAGTTCATGTCCTTTGCAGGGACGTGGATGAAACTAGAAACCATCATTCTCAGCAAACTGACACAAGAACAGAAAACCAAACATCACATGTTCTCACTCATAAGTGGGTATTAAACAATAAGAACATATGGACACAGGGAGGGGAACATCACACACCAGGGCCTGGGGGTTGGGGGAACTGGGGAGGGATAGCATTAGGAGAAATACCTAATGTAGATGATGGGGCGATGGATGCAGCAAACCACCGCAATGGCATGTGTATACCTATGTAATAATCCTGCACGATCTGCTCATGTACCCCAGAACTTAAAGTATAATAAATTTTAAAAACTAAGTATTAAAATTAATCACACTAATAAATCAAAATTTCTAGAATTATACTATCTAACCATATTCAGTACTTGTTTATGCATTTTTTAAATCTTAAAAAACTAGAAATTGAAAAATATTTTTCATGACAAAAGATGTGCTCTAAAAAATAACAGTAAAAATTTAAAACTATTTTCATGACAGGCAACATGAAATCAAGGATACTATTCCTTTCAGTTGTTATTAAAGTTGTCAACAATGCAGAAAATGGAATGGCATATAGATAGTGAAAAAGAGGAAGTAAACCTCTCATTTTTTAAAGACAATATGATGATCTATCTAGAAGTTCCAAGAAAAACATAGCAAATTATGAGAACAACGAAAAACTCAACAAATTTTTAGCTGCAAGATTAGGCTTCAAAAATATATGATATTTTATATACCAAAATAATCGAAAATTGTAGTAGAAAAGATACTAGGTACAATAGCAATAATAAAATAGGGAGGGAATTTTTATTATAAAGTAATCAGGAAAGAACCCAATTAAAACAAATATATATTTTGATCATACACTTCACCAAGAAGAGATGACAAATAAGCATATGAAAAAGTGCTCACAAATGGATGCTCAACATTATTATTCATTAGTAAATGAATGTAAATTAAAATATATATAAGATGCCACCACACATCTATGATAATGGCCAAAATTATATAAAAGTGAGAATACCAAGTGCTGGCAATACTACATAGCAGCTAGAATTCTTGTTTAATATTGGTAAGAATGCAAAATGCTAACGTTGTTTTGGAAAATAAATAGGCTGCTCTTTTATAAAATTAAAAATACTCTTACCATATGACCCAGCAGCCAAACTCCTAGGTGTTCATTCAAGAGAAATAAAAATATATGTTAGTACAAAACATGCAAATGAATGTTTACTTGTAATCACTAGGAAGTGGAAATAAACCAAATGTTCATCAGTAAATAAATGGATAAATAAGTCATAGTGTGGCCATTCAATGGAATACTACTCAGACTAAAAAGGAGCAAATTACCCTTACATAGAACAACACGAATGTATCTGAAAGCTTTGTTGTTAAGTAAAGAAAATCATACATGCTGTATGATTCATTGATATGATATTCTGGAAAAGGTGAAACTACAGGAACATAAATCAGATCAGCGGTTGCCAAGGGCTACTGATAGGAGAGGGGGTTAACTACAGAGGGGTGCAAGAAAACTTTTTGGAGCTGTCTTAGTCCATGTCATCTGCCATAACAAAATACCACAACCTTTGTGGCTTATAAATAACACTCATTTCTTATAGTTCTGGATTCTAAGAATGCCAAGATCCAGGTACCAGCAAATTTAATGGCTGGTGAGGACCCCTTTCTCATAGATGGTGGCTTCTTCCTGTGTCCTTACATGGTAGAAAGGACAAGGCAGCTCTCTTTGGTCCCTTTTACAAGGGCACTAATATCATTCATGAAGATGGAACGCTAATGACCTGATCATCTTCCCAAAGCCCCATCTCCTAATACCATCCATGACCTTAGGGGTTAGAATTTCAACATATGAGCTCGGATTGGGAGGGCACAAATATTCAAAATGCAGAAGCAGTGATGGAAATTCTATTTTCTGTTGTAATGGTTACATGACTTTATATATTTGTCAAGACTCATTGAACTGTACACCTTACAACAATTTAACATACAGCTAACTAATGTACTGAAATTAATATAATTTCTATGTAAATTGTAACTCAATACATCCAAACTTTAAAAGCAGAAGGCATATGGGGACCTAGAGAATGCATGAATAAATGGGAAAATATATGTACAACCTTTAGATTTGAAAAGAATTATTAAAGATATAAAGCTTTTTAAATCACAAAATTTAATGCAATTACAATTCAAATGCCTTGTAATTTCAAAAGCAACTTCTAACATACCAAAGAGCTAAAGGACTATTATTAAGCATATATTTTGAAGGAGCTTTCATCAGAAATCAAAACTTATAAAACTATAGTAGTTAAGATCTGTAATATTTGTTCAGAGAAAGATTAATAGGAAACGGATGAGCAATTAAGAAGACACTAAAGGTTTCTGGAGACCTTTTTATACACTAGAGAAGGAATTGAAAATCAGAGGGGAAACTGTAGTTACTCAGTAAACAATGCCAGAGCAATACATGTCCATAATAAAATTTAATACCTGAGTCAAATCATACATAAAATTACTATGTATAACATATAGACATAAACATCAAAAAAGAAAAACTTTAAAACTATACTTAAGACTAATATTATAACATTTTGGCAGAGATTTTTCTTGAAAACATGAATCATAAAGTAAGAAATTAGCAATTCTAACTATAATAACATTTCAGGGGATCATAAAGTTAAAAGAAAAGCAATAAGCTGGAAAATGTAACCAATATGTATTATAAACAATAGAAAAATTCAAATAATTCTTATCAATATGATAAAAGAGAATCGAATAGAAAATAGGCAAAGGACATGTATTGTTTATTCAAAAAACAGGTAATAGGTGAGTGTAGTGGTTGGGAAAAAGAATGCAAAACAAAATAAGATACCATTTCAAATTCACAATAATGGCAAAAGTTAGAACTATTCCAAATGATAGGAGGATGTGAGAATGAAACACAGCAGTTGGAGATGTAAATCAGTACAAATTTCTTTTCAAGAGCAACTCTTGAAGTGGAAAATAATCATATCCTATAACCCAACAGTTCCATTCTCACCATACTCTCACACATGCATGTTAAGATATATGCAAAGGGTCATCCATTCACTTTTGTAGTAGGGAAAAATGGCAATAACTCAAAAACTTAACGATAAATGGATGGAGAATTAAATGACAGTACATATATACAATGGAATACTTACTTTATAGCACCAAAATAAATAAATTAGATTCACTATATCTAAATGGTTTAATTTACATGAAGTAATTTAAAAATGTAATGTTGAGTAGATAAAAGCATGTTATAGGATAATATGCAGAATATAATACTATTAGCTATATGTTAAAAACAGTATTTTGGTATCTTTTCATGGATATATGTATATGCAATAACAATATTAAAATCTGGACAAATGAGGTACTAAAATTAATAGTGATTTTCTTTTGAGGGGAGTGGTATAGAATATCTGCTTGTGTAGAAGAACATAGGAAGCTTGAACTTTATGTATACTATTTTGCTTGTTTGGGAAAAATAAACAAACTATAGCTACTATATATAGCAGGCTAACCCCAAATATGATTAGTAGAGACAATATGTAGTCATTTGTCATGGTGCTTTACACAGTCCCGGTTGACAGTTTACAGGGATCACAATGGAACCTATTATTAGAACAAGGTTTTCAACATGGTAGGCCATAAAATGTTGGATCTCATCTGATAATTGGATATTTACCATTTCATATTAAAACAAATCTGAAAATGTCCAAGTTGATTTCTATGTTGAAGGTCTTACCTCTTCCAGCCGTGGCCCTGGCCCATGGCAGCCATCTTTGTATAGGAAACTGGAATTCCAAACAGGGGAAGGATTACAAGAGTATGGCCTATGACCCTTCGCCTGAGTCTTCTGGGGATTTTGTTGTCAGGTCCTTTCAAACACTTTCTCAAGGTCTGAAAAAAATTAGAAATAAAATAAATTCTCTTACAAAATATTGGTGACTCAAATGTTAGGACTATTATTCTATTCTTAGATTTTTATATCAAGCAGAGTACTTTGGCAACAGTATTAACTAATTCCTTGAGTGCCTTGTGTAGTAAAAATTCAATAGAATTAAATATATTTAAACCACAGACTCATTAAGAAGTCAGGAAATGTAAGTATTTTGCTCTCATTTTTGCAAATATAAGTCAATACATTATTGAATATTCTGCTTCTCCAAATAATATGAATTGTGATTGTCATATTTGTATCATTAATTTTTATGTTCTTTATTATCTTCTTCTAGATATCAGTGCAAATATTGATTCCATAAAACATGTGTACAGATGGCATGGATACTAATCCTCATGGTTGGCTTTGAGAACAAGTTGAGCAGATTGTTGAGGATTATAGTTTAGGGAAAGAGCTGGATTACATATATATTCTGTAATGCTGATTGTGTGTAGGTATTTTATGTTATAAATTTAGCTGGGTGAAAGACAGTGCTATGTTATTTTTTAGAGTATACAAAATTCTTTGAGAATAATCTTTTCTTTTACCTTGAGATTTGGCATAGAAGAGCCATGAGGACTGAGCAAAGATTGTTTTTAAGGAAATAATTTTGAGTCTTTTCAACATGAAGCAATAAATGATTAAGGGCATAACATCTGACAAAATGGCCATAATTATTTTACCTGACTTATTTCAGAATGCTTATTAACCATCAATAGCAATTGCCATAGAACACTATTAATATTGCACTCAAAATCTCTTAATACTTACTGGTGAACACACTACTATAGTTTTTTTTTCAATTTTTAATGAAAACTGATATAAACAAATGATGCTACTTCCTTTAAAAAGTTGTAGAATTTAAGCCAAATACATTTTGGAGACTCTTTACAAAATGATGATTTTAGTTTTATAGTAGTCATTTGTTTTAGCATTTGTTGGAAAGTAGAGTCAGTACCTATTGATTTTATATCTAATTGATAAAATAAATTAAACTAGCATAAATGAGCATAGTAGTTATATTCTTAACCTCTAAAAGAAGGATCTGCATTAACATCTTCTAAAAAGAGGTTCAAAATATAAAGATACATTTCTGAGCCATAGCTCAAGGTAATACAACATTTCTATCAGTTACACAGATAATTAGCCTAAAAATTTAAACTTTCTGTTTCAGGAGGATATAACTGGTACAAAGAGGAGACTTGCTATCAATTAATGTATTGTTTTTAGCTATGAGTGGCTGTGCTTTGGAAATGAGATATATTTTATATTTTATTCTCTACCCATCTACATTTGATTACAGTTGACCCTTAAATAACATAGAATTTAGGGGCACCAACTCCCCAGCATTTAAAAATCCATGTGTAACTTTTGACTCCCCCAAAACTTAACTATGTATTCATAGCCTACTACTGACCAGATGTCTTACAGATAACAGTCAATTAACACATATTTTGTATATGTATTATATCCTGCATTCTTACAATAAAGCTAGAGGAAAGAAAATGTTATTAAGAAAATAAAAGCAAGAGAAAATACATTTACAGTACTGTATTTATCAATACTGTAAGTTTACACCATCTGGTTACAAGATGAATTGTCAGTCTGAAATGGCAGGCAACCTCAGCAGCAGACCTCAATCTATGGTACACATCAAGCAATTCAACTTTTTCTTATAATGTCATGACTTTTTTCAGCTTCTTGTGAGCACTTCCAGCATCACTAAGTGGCACTCTGTATGGGTCCCCTGGCATTATTTGAGGTTTACTGTATAGCACTAAATATGATTAAAAATTTAGGACAACCACAATACATCACTTTTTATTGTGATATGCAATTTATTGGAGAAATGAGCTGCTCACAGGATGATTAACGTCACAGTGTTTTAAACAGATTCTCAACACTTGAGCTCACCACAATAGCAACAGAGGTAGCTACAAGATTATGAGTAGTAAAGCATTTACTACAGTTTGTTTTATGCAGTCAATAGTTAATACCACGTATCTGCCTTTGCTTAGATTTCTCTTAACTGCAAATGGCCCCATGTATGTTCTACGAATGTTTGTAAGCATAACTTGATAAATTTGAAATTTTTATAATAGATTTGTGTATATTTTATGGTAGTAAATGATCAAATAGAATAGTGTCTACATTTATTTTATGCATTTATAACACATCTAACTTTTTCTTGATATTTTTACCATTTCTAGGCAATGTACTTTGCATGTTTTTCAAATTGTCACAAATCTAAAAAAAATCCAATATATTTATTGAAAAAATTTGTATGTAAGTGGAGCTGTATAGCTCAAACCTGTGTTATTCACAGGTCAACTGAATATGAGTAAGATTGCTGTTGATAAACAGAGTGGATAAACATCAAAATCCAAAACAAATTTCCAATTATCTACTGGACCCAAGCTTCTGAAGTCTCAGAATTATGTCAGTATTAACTCATTTAAAATTTGATGTCATTACTCTTTCTAATGTCCAAACTTACATAGGATTTTACTCCGATATAAAAATTTGTCAGGAAGAAATTTCCACATATTTGATTTTACATAACAAAGAAATGGAACATAAATGAAATACTTAAATAAGGCTTTACCCATGATACTTTCTTTCTACAGGTTTTTACTATGTATAAAGACATCTAGTTGCTAAAGCAACTCCGATTTTAAAACTCTTGGAGGAAAGAGAACTGGAAGGAAAGGAGTCAAACAAATGTACTAGAAGGAAACCACTATTGTCATCAATATATTTTTCTACTTTCTAAAGCACTTTTATGAAGGCAAAATAAAAATGAAAGTATTTAATAAAACAAGTTTAAGTGATATTTCCCAACATACAGTACTTTTAATAATTAGCCTGCATTTTGAACTTACAGGTTTAATCTCTAATGCTCTTCGTGTAAATAAATTACCTTCATGCTTTCATGGCACAGAAGGGAATTTTTGTTCACGATACTGGGGTCCACTGTCACCCCTGCATGTCAAAGGAATTATTGGGATTATTAGACCAATAATTTGTGCTTCCCAAAGATACTCTATATGGTGTATAAACTTGTGCTATCTAGTTCTCGCTTCACTAAATGATATTATTCAGAAATTTGCAAGATGATGCAATGGAGTTCACTCAATTTTTGAGTTTTATACATGATCTAATTGTAAGTAAACTTCAACTCCTTATTTAACAACAATTTCAGAAATTATACACTTACAAATAGAGTGTGAAAATAAACTAGAGGAGCCCAATAACAACTTTATATCCTTGCTTTTCTCTTTTTTAAAATAATAAATTTATTTTAAAGGTAATGCGGCTTAAAAGAAAATGCATATGCTTAGGAGTCAAAAAGACTAATTTATAATCCTTGCTGTAGCCCTTGACATCTAAGTGACCTTGGGGAACTAACTTACTGTTTCTGAGCTTCCTTCATTTTTTAAGTTGAGCTAAAGATACCTTATACCAACCATACTCTCAGACCATAATGGAATAAAAATAGATATCAATACCAACAAGGTCTCTCAAAACCACACAATAGCATGGGAATTAAACAACTTGCTCCTGAAAGACTTTTGAGTAAATAATGAAATCAAGGTAGAGATTACAAAGTATTTGAAATAAATGAAAACAGAAACATAACATGCCAAAATCTCTTGAATGCAGCAAAAGTAGTGTTAAGAGGAAAGTTTGTAGTGCTAAATGCCTACCTCAAAAAGTTAGAAAGATTCATTAATCTTTAACTATGCAAAAAAAAAAATTAATCTCAAACTAATGATCTAACATCACACCTAGAGGAACTAGAAAAAGAAAAAACTAAGCCCAAGCTAGCAGAAGACAAGAAATAGCTAAAATTGGAGTAGAACAGAATAAAATTGAGATCCAAAAACCCATACAAAGGACCAACAAAACCAAAAGTTGGTTAATTGAAAAGATAAACACAAATGATAGACTGCCAGCAAAATTAACAAAGACAATCTAAATGAACATAATGAGAAATGACAAAAGTGATATCATAACCACTCCCACAGAAATACAAAAGCTCCTCAGAGACTGTTACAAACACCTCTATGGATGCATACAAGGTCTAAAGAAAAAAAATGGATAAATTCTTAAAAACAATCTCCAAAGCTTGAATCAAGAAGAAATTGAAACACTTAGACTAAGATTGAGCTCTGAAATTGAATTAATAATTAAGAAAACCTACCAACAAAAAAAAAGAAAAGGAAAGGAAAAAAGAAAAGCCAGACCAGAGGGATTCATGGCCAAATTCTGCCAAACATGCACAGAAGAGCTGGAATCAATTCTACTGAAACTATCACAAAATATTGAGGAGAGACTCTTCTCTTACTCATACTACTAAGCCAGCATCACCCTGATACCAAAACCTGACAAAGACACAATAAGAAACTGCAGGCCAATATCCCTGATGAAAATAGACACAAAAATCCTCAACAAAATACAAGCAAACCAAATTCAACAACACATCAAAAAATTAATTTACCATGGTCACGTAGACTTTATTAATGGGATACAAGGTTGGTTCAACATATGCAAATCAATAAATGTGATTCACCACATAAACAGAATCAAAACCAAAAACATAATTATCTGAATAGATGCAGAACAAGCTTTCAATGAAATCCAACATCCCTATGTTAAAAAAAAAAAAAGAAAAGAAAATCCTCAAGAAACTAGGCATCAAAAGAATATACCTCTAAATAATAACCATCTATGACAAATCCATAGTCAATATCACACTGAACAGGAAAAAGCTGGAAGCATTCCTGTTAAGAACCAGGAACAAGACAAGGATGTCCACTCTCACCACTCCTATTCAACATAGTACTGGAAGTCCTAGACCAAGCAATTCAGCAAGAGAAAAAAAAAAAATTTTTTAATCCAAATAGGACAAAAAGAAGTCAAACTATCTCACTTCATGATCAATTTGATTCTGTATCTTGAAAACCCTAAAAACTCCACCAGAAGTCTCCTGGAACTGAAAAATTGATAAGTGACTTCAGCAAAATTTCAGGATACAAAATCACTGTATAAAATTTAGTAGCATTTTTATATACCAATAACATTCAAGCTGAGAGTAAAATCAAGAATGAAATCTCATTTACAATAGCCAAACTAAAAAACTAGAATACCTAGAAATATATCTAAACAAGAAGGTGAAGGAGCTCCACAAGGAGTACAAAACACTGCTAAAAGAAATAATAGATGACACAAACAAATGGAAAAACATTCCATGCCATGGATTGAAAGAACCAGTATTGTTTAAATTACCACACTGCCCAAAGATTTAATGCTATCCTTATTAAACTACCAATGTCATTTTTTACATAATTGGAAAAACCTATTCTAAAACTCATATCAAACCAAAAATGAGCCTGAATAGCCAAAGCAGTCCTAAGGAAAAAGAGCAAATCTGGAGGCATCACATTACCAGACTTCAAACTATATCATAAGGCTAAAGTAACCAAAACAGTATGGTACTGGTACAAAAACACACACATAGACCAATAGAATAGCATAGAGAACACAGAAACAAAGCCACACACCTACAGCTATCTACTCTTCCACAAAGTTGACAAAAATAAGCAATGGGGAAAGTACTCCCTATTTGATAAATGGTGCTGGGATAGCCGGCTAGCCATATGCAGAAGAATGAAATCGGACCCCTACTTCTCACCATATACAAAATTAATTCAAGATAGAGTAAAGATTTAAAGATAAGACCTCAAACTATAAGAATTCTAGAAGAAAACCCAGGAAACACCATTCTGGACATGGGCCTTGGAAAAGAATTTATAACTAAGTCCTTGAAAGCAATTGCAACAAAAACAAATATTGACAAGTAGAACCTAATTAAACTAAAAACCTTCTGCACAGCAAAAGAAACTATCAACACAGTAAAACGACAACCTACAGAATGTGAGAAAATATTCACAAACTATGCATTCAACAAAGGTCAGTATCCAAAATCTATAAGGAACTTAATTTAACAAGCAAAAACCAAATAACCCTGTTAACAAATGGACAAAAGACAGGAAGAGACATTTCTCAAAAGAAGGCATACGAGTGGCTAACATATGAAAAAAAAACTCATTATTATGGATTATCAGAGAAATGCAAATGAAAACCACAATAATATACCATTTCACAGCAGTCAGAATGGCTACCATTACAAAGTAAAATAAATAAATAAATAAATATGTAACAGATGTTGGCAAGGCTGTGAGAAAAGTGAACACTTATACTATTAGTAGAAATGTAAAATTAGTTCACCCACTGTAGAAAGCAGATTTGAGATTTCTCAAAAAACTTAAAGCAGAAATACCAATTGACCCAACAATCCCATTAGTGGGTATATATCCAAAAGAAAAGAAATTGTTCTACCAAAAAGACACCAGCATTTGTACATTTATCACAGTGCTGTTCACAATAGCA
The DNA here is from genome assembly GCA_963573385.1 of Cacajao melanocephalus. Classification (NCBI taxonomy): domain Eukaryota; kingdom Metazoa; phylum Chordata; class Mammalia; order Primates; family Pitheciidae; genus Cacajao; species Cacajao melanocephalus. The sequence continues at coordinate 39,055 of CAUYLG010021150.1, read as the reverse complement.
AAGACATAGGTGCCCATCAATAGTGGATAGGATAAAGAAAATGTGGTATGTATACACCATGGAATACTATGCAACAATTAAAAAAAAAGTCATGTCTTTTGCAGCAACATGGATGTGGTTGAAGGCCACTATCCTAAGCAAATTAATGCAGGAATGGAAAACCAAATACTGCATGTTCTCCTTTATGAGTGGGAGGTACACATCAGGTACTCATGGACATAACAATAGCAACAATAGACACTAAGAACTCCTGGAGAAGGCAATGAGGGAGACAGGCAAGTGTTGAAAACCTAACTATTGGAAACTATTCTCAGTAACTGAGTGATGGGATCATTTGTACCCTAAACCTTAGCATCACACAATATACCCAGGTAACAAACCTGCACATATACCCTTTGAATATCTAAAATAAAATTTAAAAAAATAAAAAGGATTCTTACTTTATAGCAATGTTTCTTAAACTTGAGTTGTATCAAAGCCACTTGGAGACCGACCTTGTCAAAACAAAGAATTGTTGGACCCCACGTTTGGAGTATCTGATTCAGTAAGTTTCTAAAATTTGCATTTCTAACAAGTTCTCAGGTGCTGCTGACGCTGCTGCTGGTTTAAAGACTACTACTGCCTGGCAAGATGATGGGATTTGAAATAAAATTCACAGACTATAAACACTCAACGAATGACTAGTTTTGTCATGTTGATTTATGGATATGGAAATAATGTATGGTCATTTTGAAACTACAAAATCAGGAAAATAATAAAAATAACCCATTATCCTACCATCAGACTTTATAAAGATAACTTGGTCTCTTCACTGTTTTCACAGGTAGCATTTCTACCTGTTTGTATTAGTTCTATCCATCTATTCCTGACCGAAGGGTTATGCATTGGTACCTCTGACATTCTTCAATACTGAGCACAGATTATCTTCTCTATGAATATTTCCTAGTATGTATTGATATAATTCATATTTTTCTCCTCTGAACTCCTGAACAAATTGGAAATTAGACAAAAGACCTCAGAGATTAAAGTTCATTATTTGTATGATATATGTTTAAGAAAATCAAATCCACAGAAATTAACCAAGAACAAAAACAAATATTCTCATAACCAGGAGGTCTTTGTTTCTGCAGATTGCCACCAAACTCTGCCATTATCTATTTACATCTGTTCAGTTCAATTGCTGGACCATCTCTGTGTGAAAATTTCCCATCTTGGCTGGGCATGGTGGCTCACGCCTGTACTCCCAGCACTTTGGAAAGCCGAGGCAGGTGGATCACGAGGTCAGCAGATCAAGACCATCCTGAACAATATGGTGAAACCCCGTTTCTACTAAAAATACAAAAATTAGCTGGCCATGGTAGCATGCACCTGTAGTCCCAGCTACTCAGGAGCCTGAGGCAGAAGAATCACTTGAACCTGGGAGGCAGAGGTTGCAGATCGCGCCACTGCACTCCAGCCTGGCGACAGAGTGAGACTCCATCTCAAAAAAAAAAAGAAAGAAAGAAAGAAAGAAAATTTCCCATCTTATAGGAAGAGATGTTTCATTCCATTTTCTGAAAACTTCAGATATACATCATGATAGGTTAAGTGTAACAAAAATTATAATTAACTTATATATGTGCTCAAACTTCAAAGTCCATTTTCAAAACCAAAAGTAAGGTACAGAATTCTGTTTACATCAGAGTGACTTACGTTTCAGTGGGTTACTATGAGCAAGCATACTTTATTAAAAATTTGCTTTTAAGCTAGAGCTAACCTTGAAATTGCTGAAGCATTATTTCATAAAGACATGGGCAGAGGTATTGATTTCTTTTTAATCTGGAAGCATACATAAGTCTGTGTTTGTTTTTTCTTTTGCTGGTCATTACACTGATCCAGTTCATTTTAGGTCCTTCTGAGAAACTGTAAAAATACAATTTCTCAGGTATCAATAAATTATATTATTAGACAATTAGCACATGCTACCCACATGAAGGATCAGCAGCAAAAGTGCAAACCCAGTTTTCCTGAATGCAGGAGAGCTAAGGAGATCATTTCATACATTATTTTTTCATTGTTCATTTTTTATGCTCTTATTCTAGTAAAATGAATATGATCATATTATTATAGTCCACATTTATTCTAAATGTCATATTAGACCATTGAGTCATGTTGCTTAAGCATTATTATTCCTATTATGAAAATTAGTACTAGAGTCCAGTTGTTTTACTGTCAAAAATTCATATTCAGTAAGCTACAGAAGTCTGCATATTCTCAACTTAGTAAATCTATGTCCAGGAATTTATCCTGAGGGTATAGTCATCAGTAGGTACATGGAAATGGAAACAAACCAAGGTTGTTAAATGTAGGTTTCTTATAATGAAGTAAACCATAAATTATATAATGACCAAGGAAGTGAATTAGTTAAGTAAATAATGATATATCCTCAAAGGAAATACTTTTTAATATTAAAAAATTGTTGTGGCCAGGTGTGGTGGCTCACTCCTATAATTCCAGCACTCTGGGAGGTCAAGGTGGGTGGATCACTTGAAGTTTGGAGTTTGAGAACAACCTAGGAAAAATGTTGAAAGCCTTGTCTCTACTAAAATTACAATAATTAGCCAGGCATGGTGGTGTATTCTTGTAATTCCAGCTACTTGGAAGGCTGAGGCTGGAAGATTGCTTGAACCCAGGAGGTGGAGGTTATAGTGAGCCAAGATCATGCCACTGCACTCCAGCCTGGGTGACAGACTCCACGTTAAAAAAAAAAATTGTTGAATAAATAGATAATTGACTTTGAAGAGTGTTTCCCAAAATGTGTTCCATAAAACATTAGTCCTGCAAGATGCTCTCAGGCATTTCATGAGGGAAAATATATTTATGATTAAATGTGTAGGAAAAGCTGAGAACACTGTCTGTTGGGAGAAACAATATAGCTATTTCAGTCTGGCGTACATTCTTAAGCAAATATCTTGGCTTATATAATTGAAAGTCTAAAGGAAGTCTAAATATGCAGCAATACTTCAGCCAAGGCTCCATCTCCGTTACTCTGTGATGATGCTCACAGCTCTTTCTCCACATGTTGGCTTCATCTTCAAGCTGGCTTTTCTCATGGTTATAACTACTGGGGAAATATAATTAAAAACAAAATCTCCTCCCAACCTAGAGAAGCTCTTCACAAAGTTAGAAAGAAAAGGACGTGTTATTATTGAATAAGCATTAAATCAGAATGAGATGGGGATCACAAGGCAATTCACCAGGAAACTGCAAAACCAGAAAGAAATCTCATTCTTCTTTATAGCCAAACAGATACACCCATTACATACATGTTCTCAGAAAAAATAACCAGTCCTCAACTAATAGGAACTGACAGCAACATTTGCCACACATATAGTTCATCCTAAATACATTGGGATGATCATCTGTTTTAGCTAATTGGCTTTCACATCTTTATAACAAGACGTAATTTGCAACTTGTCGTGAGGTGCCCTGTGAAATTAGGCTCCTACCCTCTCACAGAAATTGTGAGATGGGGGTGCTATCTTCCTTGATAGTTACTTTTCAAAGACATTCCTGGGTCATAAAACTGGCAAAAGTCTTATTTAGTTTTTAGAAGAATTTACATATCAAACAGTCAGAAAAAAACTTAGAGTTTTCTAAAGTAAATGCACTAAGAAAAGAAAGGAGGAAAGTCATTTTCTTATTTTCAACAGAGAGAGAATTAAGTCTCTCCTTTTTAATTTGTATTCGTCCTTATACAACAAAGCTGCCAACCCCAATCTGGGCAACGTGATTCCTCATCCAGATCAGGAATAGGGGGAAATAGAGAGAGAAGATATTTTTGCCATGTATAGAGCAAAAGTCTTTCTCTTTAATCTGGTGGAATAAATCTGGCAAACAAAATGTTACATAAAACAAACAAACAAATGGGTTCCTTCACCTGATGGGCAACAGAAGAGCCTCCATAAGAATGCAAGTTTTGATCAAGAGGAGTTTTATTACTTATTATAGGTAAGGAGAGCACTGAGAATATTCGCCAAAGCAGTGCCTGTCTGAGGGTATGTGACAGGAGGGTTTTATGAGGCAATGGAGAGGGAAGAGGGTGTGTCATCACATGTAGATGAGGGGTCCCAGTTGCACAGCTATAGAGAGTCAGCACGCCGTCATATAGGTCACATGTAATGGAAACGAAGCTAAAGCTCCTCCCAGGATAGAGACTTTAGCATGGTAATGAGACAAGGTCACTGGGGTTCATCTATAAGTTCATCTGTAAGTTGCCAGGAGTTGGCTCCAACCAGGTAGGTGACTATATTTATGGTATTTCATGAAAGGTTTGGGAAAAACTGGGCTGCAAGGCAGGAAGCTACAAAACAGGCTGATTGTTCAAGTGGATTAAATCCCTATAGTTCCTGGATACCCTCTCTGCTTACAAAAGAACGATACACTTCTTGGCTTAGAAGTGGTAGACTATCAATCTCTGCAACAAATAACTCTGACAAGAGAAATTGGAATGACCTGACTGGTTTCAGTTTTTCCGAACACACTCTTGGAGGTAGAGGTAAGTTCATTCAGCTTAAACCACTCAGATATCAAACAATACAGGAGCAGGAGATGTACCATAAAAGGCAGGGCAGGGAGCATGCATCCTGTTAGGAAATCAGCAACATAATTGGAGATAATATTTTCAGATTCTCATCCCAGCATTCCTTTCTTCTACCTGCCATCCAGGTAGTCTTAAGGGGCTGCACATTTATTCATTGGTGTGGCCAATGCCCAGTGCCATCCTAGAACTCGTCTCTTGGATTACCTTCAAAGCTATGGTTCATTATTTTGATAAATAAGGGCAAATCATCCTTTGTGGGTGAATTCTATATCAAGTAACGGCCAAAAGTAGTTACTAAAGCCAAGACAAATAAAAAAGGAAATTACATTTTAAAAATCTGCTAGCCTCAGAAATGGGAGAAAATTGCTAGTAGCTGGAAATATTTTCTTGTGTAGTTTGTGAACCTCCCTTGAACAGCAGCAGCACTGTTTTAACTGGATGCATTTTCTCCAAAGGCACTGTTTGAATGTGAATATATGTATTTGAATGTAACTAAGTTATAAAATCCTTGTTTAAAAAATGTCTTTTCTTTACAGTAAAGGAAATCAATATGTGGGAGATACACTATTAATATGTAAGTACTCCCAATTTGAATATTATAAACTTCTAATCTATATTGCTAAATAGTGTAACCAATATTAAATGTAATCTATTGCAATCCTCTATAAATTTAAACCTCTCTTCTTGGCATTCTGGTTGAATCATAAAATACCACCTCTTGTGGATATCACAGCTATAAAATGTTAGTTGGCTAGATTGTTGGATTTTACTTAGCTGTTAGTAGCAGCATACAGATATTTTAGTGCATCCTGGTGCACTAATAATAAAGAGTCTAACTCTTCATTTCAATACCGCAAAATTGTGTTGTAAGAAATTCAGAAATAGAGAGGATATTAGTCATTTCCTTTATGTTCCTGTGGGTAAGATATAATGATGGTTAATTGTATATGTCAACCTTGAATGGGCTGTGGGATGCTCAGCTATTTGGTTAAGCATTATTCTGAGGGTGTCTGTGAAGGTGTTTTTGGATGAGATTAACGTTTGAATTGGACACTGAGGAAAGCAGATTGCCTTCTCCGTGTGGATAGGCCTCATCCAATTATTTGAAGGGCTGAATACAGCAAAACGCCAAAGCAAAAGAGCATTTGTGCTTGGCTGTATTTTAACTAAGACATGGGTCTTCTGCCTTCACACACAGACTCAGCCTGGAACTTACACCATCAGCTTTCCTGGGTCTCCAGTTTGCTGACTGCAGATCTTGGGAATTCTCAGTCTCCATGGCCACATAAGTCAATTTCTCATAACAAATCTCTCTCTCTCCACCTTTTTTTTTTTTTTACAACAAACATGTTTTATTTAATAATCAGAAAACTTTTCAGTCTATCCAAGTTTTCAGTCTATCCATATTATTTCAGATGTAAAACATTGTTATGTATTAACACTTTTATACACACACTCACACATATGCATATATTCTATTGGTTCTGTTTCTTGGAGAACTTTGACTAATATAGATGTGGTGAGTGAGGGTGGAAAATACATATGAAGAATTGCTATTTTTCAACGTTATTCATTTATAACCCATAGTATTCACATACATATAAACACACACACATATACACATACAAATATGTTTTCATTAATATTGTTTAATCCTTAGGGTATAAATTTGAAATAAGTGTTCATACAACTTCACATCTACTATATTTTAATCTGGTAATTTAAGACAGAGGCAGTCTCTCTATGGTAGGAATTAAAAGATTCCTTTACTAAATACTTCAGAGTATAGAATATATGTGCTCAACAGGGCTTTTTCTTTACTTAAAACTGCATTCCAACTGACCCTACCAAGAATAAGTTTCTGGTTGCTTCTTTCTCCTCTTAACCTGTTCCTGAATGTTCTTTGTCTTTTAAACAGGCCAGCTTCTTGCAACCATTGCCTACTGATTTGCTCATAGTGAATCAGTCTCACAAGATCTGATGCTTTTATAAAGGGAAGCTCCCCCTGCACACACTTTCAGGAGCAGTGATGGTCCTGGCTCTCTTCTGCCTGGACCTTTCAACTTGCCTTGGCAGCAGAGCACTGCCAGGACCTACATTTAATGGCCTCGAGGATCAGATTCTCCCTTTTCCCTCCCTATCTCCCCAGCCAATATCCTCTTCCCTTACCACATACCACTAACTTATCCATTTATTCAATTAATATAGAGCCACTCTGCTGGCTACAAGATGCAGAGTAATAAACAAAAATGATACCTGATTCCATGGAACTTACAGTCCAAGAAGGATTCAGATGTTAAACAAATAGACAATGATATAATTGCAAATTAGAGAAGGTGCTACAAAGGAAAAACAAATCCATCCAGCCTTTTCCCTTTTTGAACGTTTTTGTTATTAACCTGAGGGTCTCTAGCAGGCAGATAAAATATTATAAATTAAGAATGAGTTAGGGTGATGAAATGGATTTGTATAACTCATTTCCCAGGTTTCTCCTGCTGAGGATACCATAAACCCACAATGAAAGGAGAAAAATCCTTTCTCTTCTGGGTGGGAGGTGTAAACCTGTGTATCACACCTGCCTGGACAATGTGATTGCCAGTTTCTTTCACTTTAGGACCATCTTTCTTAGTTCTGCTGAATTCATCTTGGACCTATCAGATTCTCTGCTGATGTTGCTTATTACTTTATTATTAATAGTTTGGTCATCCCTTCTGTGCTCTAACAGTCAGTTTGGGGACATTAAAGCAGTGAACCTGTGCATGTCTTGTCTTACAGAAGCAGTAGACATTCCATTTACTTATTTCACACACTTTATATACCTCATCTTCCCCACAGAGTTCTACAAAAATCCCTGGTGGGGAGAATACCACATGGGAGAGATGCATTATGCCCTATGCAAAATATTTTGCCCCTGCCCCTCTTGCTGCTGCCCTCACTCACCCTTGCTGACTCCAATCAGCCCATGTACTTCAACTCTCTTCCTCCTTGAGTGTATTGTTTCTAGCTAATATCTGCCTCTGGTAGGGGTAAGGTTTAAGAGGGTGAACCTTTCAAAATTGGGAGTCAGTGATTATGCCCAAAGCGTCCTTTACTTGGCCTTTCCATAAAATCTGTTAGGTGGCATACATCTGCATGAATGCCTAATATATGTTCGCTGCATATGTCAGACTTTGCCGTAGACACGGCCAGGGCCAACAAACTGAGATACTCAATTATTAGTGCTTACTGTTGTATAGTTTATGAAATATTCTCACCAAGATTATCTTACTGAAGCCTTCACCTTCCTTTACTCTCCATCTAATCCATGAGATAACTCACACTAAAGAAAAAGCATTAACACAGATTTTAAATCTGAAAAAATAATATGAACAGAGGTTGCTGAGAAATTGAATAACAATTATCTTTCTAATTATTTTAAAAAGCCTTATTTATTGTAAAAAGGAAATTGTAGAAAAGTATAATGATAACTAGATCATAATTTACTTAACCTTTACCCTATTTTTGAACATTTAGGTAATTGTAAAATTTTGCTATTAAGGAAAAATGCTTTAGTAAACACTTTTGTCCATAAAAGCCTTGTGTACCCTAGGTTTTTCTTTAGAATGGTTTCCCAGATGAAAAATTAGTAGGCAAAAGAGATGAGCATGTTTCAGATTCATGAGAACACAGTACCAATTATCATCTTAAATAGTTGTATCTGTTTCTAAGTTCAGTGTTTAATAGTGCATGTCTCACCATAAACATATAAACTGGGAGGTTTAAGAAATAATGTGATTATTTAAAGGTAAAAACAGGGATAAAAATCTGATTGAGAAGGTAACTCAAAAAGATAAGCATACAAAAAGGCAGAGTTCAGGCATCTGGGAAGACCTTATAAATCTGGATTTAGTGGCCATAAAGAGACATTCTAACTTAAAAAAATGACTTTCTCTGGAAATGAAGTTAGTTTTGAGAAATGTCCAACTGTCCTGAACTCTGTTCAATTTTAATACCCAAATATCATTGGCTCATGTCAATGTCTTGCCTTTCTACTACTCCCATCCTGGTTCACCCTCCCACCATGTCTTCTGGCTTTTACAATATACGTGTAACTAGTTTCTCAGCTTTCATTTTTATTCTCTGCAATTCATTTTTCTTTCTATGCATGGTATAATCTTTTTTATTTAACTTTTATTTTAGGTTTGGGTGTATATGTGAAGGTGGTAAACATGTGTCACAGGGGTTTGTTGTACAGATTATTTCATCACTTGGTAATTAAGCCCAGTACCCAATAGGTATCTTTTCTGCTCCTCTCCTTCCTCCTACCTTTCCCCATCAAGTAGAACCCAGTGTCTGTCGTTTCCTTCTTTGTGTTCATAATTTCTTCTCATTTAGCTCCCACTTACAAGGGACAGCATGCAGTATTTGATTTTCTGTTTCTGCATTAGTTAATAGCCTCCAGCTCCATTGATTTTCCTGCAAAAAAACATGATCTCATTCTTTTTGTGGCTGCATAGTATTCCATGGTGTATATGTACAACATTTTTTTTATCCAAATGCCAATAAATGGGCATTTAGGTTGATTCCATGTGTTTGCTAGATAAAATTCTTTAGGTAAAATTCTAATTTGCTATTTTCCTTATTGTATCTTTTCAGAAGCTTCCCATTACTCTTGGGATACTTTGGGGATAAAGTTGAAAATCTCCAGTACTGCCACCAGAGACTGATGTGCTGGTCACTGCCTGTCTTCAGCTTCAATGCATTCTACTTTCTCATCTTCTCTCTGCTTTGGAGAACTCTGCCTTTTTTCCACTGCTTGAATAACCCATGCTCTCTCCTATCTCTGAAGAGAGAATATTATGTTCTATCTGCTTAATATTTCCTTTCTAACTCCTGTTTATTATTTTTCACCTTTCAGATGTCATATCCTCAGCATAGACAGCATCTGTATTTTTTCTTCAAAATACTTATCACAACTATGAATTGCTTTTTCATGAGATTATTTGATTATGCATATCAGACTGCACCTCTTGGTTATATCAGATCTCTCTTGCTCACCTGTAAATCCTCAGCACGTGGCAGAGTGCCTAGCATGTTGCTGAAGTTTAATATCATTTATTTATGGAATAAAAATATTTATATATCTAACGATTCATAAACTTAGATCTGGTTGGGAAGTTGAGAGAACTAATAGTAAAGGAGAGTGACTTCAGATTATAAGTGGAAAGTGCTTACATTTTCAAACTGAGCCAAGCCAGTTGAGTAGCATGTGATGCTACTCAAGACAAGTTATCCAATCTCTTTGTTACCGACATGTCTCATCTCCATAATATTAATAAAACAATGTAATTTAAGGATTTTCTGATATCAAAAAACCATATAACCTTTATGTTAAATTTGATTCAAACTGCAATAAATAATTGTACACTTTGATATATGTGTCTGTGTGGGTTATGTTATAATAAGTGAGCCAGGAAGGAAACTGTAAGAAAAAGAAAAGGCAGAATATATATAAATCACTGCAGAATGAACTTTGAAAGAAAAATTTCTGTTTTTTACTTATGAAGAAGCCTTCAAAGAGTTAGTGTTCAAAGGTGTGCTATTGCTGCTATTTTTTTTAATAAAAGAAGAGTAAGTAAAAACTTAAAGATAAATAACTTTTGAGTTCTTATTCAGGCAAAAGTTCTTCTATAAACAATCCCAGCTTTTCTGCAGCCTAATTATTGGCTTCTCTTTTCAGACAATTATATTCTCCAACTTTATCTTCATTTTCTCTGTAAATAACTACACATTATAACCATGATTCAAATGCATAACTTTAGCAGAAAAAACAATTATAGCATGAGCAATGAGTGACAATAGGGAATACAAACCTGCAATAAATCGTATATGGGGCTGAAGATAATCTGAGTTTTATATCATTTATGCTAGGAAAATATTTAACTGGCAGGAATCAACTAGGAAAATTATTTGAACCATCTTTTAGCTTAAAGTGTGAAAAAACAGATCCACTCTGGTGCAATTTTCTCATGATATATCCAGGAAGTAGAGAGGGTTTAAATGATGACAAACACCCAGGGGTTGCAATGTTCAGTTCTTAAGAAAAACGGTATAAAACTCTAAGAATAAAGTGAAATCTAACTTAAGGAGCATGATGTAATTGAAGAAGTCTCAATTGAGACCATTCCCATTTCTCCAATCATAAAGCTCTTCAGATGGAATCCAAAGGGTTAAAGTCTGTGTTGCATTATTAAGCAACTTCAGAGCAGAGTTCCAATTACAAAGGAAAAGGTCCATCCATGTCTTTCAAGTTCAATACTAAATCAGCTCTATAAAGTGCTTGCTTGGGACTTCTAGACTCTTCCTCTCTTAGGTAAATTTTCAGAGTCCTTATATAGAAAAATAATGAAGGTCGGAGTTGACAGAAATCACAATCAAGCTGAAATTAACATTATAGCTGTTCTACTTTTGAAGAACTTCTTTTTCTACAAATATTCTGACACACAGAAAAAAATCAGACATGTTATATGCAAATTAAAAGAACCTTAAGAATTTTTAAAGGAAACAAGCCAGATGATTGTTTCTTCTACTTTTTAAGAATATGCAATTTTTAAAAATGCGTATTTACATAATAGAAGTTGAAAATACATATTTCAGCATATGTTTATAGCTATTGTGAGATAAACAGAGGAAAGGAAAGCAAGAAAAAAGAATTGTTTAGGAAACCCTGAAGTATGTTTTAATATCAGTTAAGTACCCATCAACACTAGAGGGATCTCAATGTTCCGCCACAATCAGAATGTATATTATCATTGTCCTCTGATGTTCTCGTTAGCTCTCTAGGAGTTAGGATCCTTCAATTTGTCTGAGGTAAAGTTTTATCGTCATTTTTGATCTGCAAACATCCTTTCAAAATATATTTTTTATCTCCTGAGTTTTTGCACTAGTATATTAAAATTATTTAGATATTTTTGAAACATGATTTCTAATCTTAGAACAATAAATAAAATTTGTCTGTTATTTCTAATAACTTTGAAAACCTCCTAGATGGACTTAGGTCAGTCCCTTGTAGATTGAGTGCTGTTGACTTCTGTTTTCAGGCCAATCTCTAAACCTTTGTGGGTATTGTTTTCCATTTAGAAACTCACTGGATCGACTTGGATGTTCTTAAGGATTCATACTATCTTTAATATTTAATCACAGTTGTCACTAAATTTACACTTGGAATCAGTATTTATTTTTAATTCTAAGCATTGCCTCCACACATTTAAAGTTCAAAAATATTGTTGGATCAGTTGTAATAGGAATAATCCATGTCTTCTTTTCTAAAATTAAAGTTTTTCTGATAAAATATACGGACTCTATGAACTATCATTTGATACTCCAATTTGAATTAAGAAAGTGCTTCCAAAGCCTCTTGTGTGGAGGGTGGTTTGGGTGCTACAGCTGCCTACTTTAGTCTCCAAGATCTTTCCTGACTTGTTCCCCTCTGACCAATTTAAGCTACTCCTAATTGAACCATGGCTGCCCTTTGAGTCTCTCCATTAATTAGCACACAGTATTTTCTCATTATTTTCTAAGATTAAAGAAAAAAGAATAAGACCCAATCCTTGCCCTCAATTAATTTAAAATTTAGAAGTAGGAGTTTGTAATCAACTGCCTATAATGTAGAATACCCATGATAGAAAAGAAGACAACAAAACCTATTACAGGAACATAGGAAAATGACAGTTCATGACACTTTAGATTTATTAAAGAAGGCTTAAAAAGAAGGTATTATTTTAGTTGAACTTTGAAGGAGGAGTTGGTTTTTAATCAATACAGCAGTTGAGAATTTCAGCAGGAGCCACAGCACCCTCTCTTCTTCCTTTCCAACCCAAGTGTGTGTTTCATAGATACAGTACAATGCCAGATGACTTTAAGTTCTGATGGTCCATTCATTCAAGCAACAGTCATATTTATTCTTCCTCTGAGCACCTAATGCATGCCCAGCACTGGTTTAGGCAATGAAAAATATAGCAGCTAGGAAAATAACATTGTGTCTGCCCTCATGGGGATGAGGATGGAGGATTGATTAAATGATGCTTTTTAGATCTCCATCAACTCTAAGATACTATGAGGCATTAACTTTTAAACTTTTATTTACTTCTTATTGAGTTTTATTGAAAAAAAGTAGAAAAAAATCTGCTTTATGAAGTCACATGCATGATAGTTAACTTATAATAAAATACCTACTGAACTTGAATATATCTAACTTGAAAATAATCAGATGCTATTTCTCTTCGAAGCTGAGAAATCTGTAGCAAACACTGAGACTTGATCATCAGGCTTTTAATTATTTTCTGTTTTTGTCATGCTGTGGGGTGGAAAATTTTGAGAATCCATGAACTAAATAAATTATCCCAACTGTCTATTTCCTTCCACTTACCCCTTCGGCTGTTTTTTTTCTTGTATGTGTTTTCTTTTTTTTTTTTAAGGCAGTTTTATAAATTTGATGTATTTTATGATCAGTGATTAGTTCTCATTCACATTGACAGTCTGTAGATTTTTGAAGTGTTAACAGGTACATAGATAACCAAAGTATAGAGCTTATTTGTTGAATCTTCTTCCTCATTATGTTTTCCGGACAAAGTCACACAAATTCAGTATGGGACATTCCTTATTCCATTGGTCCAGACAGCTTTGCTGAGCCTGGTAATGTGCACATTTGGAGTTCGCATGTCCTTCATGGCAAATTTCCGAATCTCTTTGAGTACCCTAAGGGCACACTTCTGGAAGCCCACTCTATAGATGCACTGTGAATGTTGATGGTGTATGCTCAAGTCACTACCTCGCTGGTGGGAGAACAGCCCTTTTTCTTCTCATCACCCTTCTTTTTTATTTATTTTTTAATTGCATTTTAGGTTTTGGGGTACATGTGAAGAACATGCAAGATTGTTGCATAGGTACACACATGGCAGTATGATTTGCTGGCTTCCTCTCCATCACCTGTATCTGGCATGTCTCCCCATGCTCTCTCTCCCCAACTCCCCACTCCCCGCTGTCCCTCCCCTATTTCCCCCCGACAGACCACAGTGTGTGATGTGTGTGTTTTCTTAAGCTTTCCCATCAGAGATGTGACAGTTATTGTTTATTATTGATTTGGACATTTTGGTGAGATGGCATATGCAGGGTGTTGCATTGGAAAGTATGAACCAGAGAAAAGAAGAACAAGAGGACTGGACACCCAAAGTTATCAATAATCAAAACTATAAGGTTTTAAGCTATATTTTTGAAACAGAGCAACTGGCCCACACATGAAATGAATAGAAATCTTTTACATATTCTCAAATGTGTGGGAAAATGTGTGATCTATATGTGACCTCTTCCTATCCTTTGTACAAGATATGCATCATTAACTAAAAATGATGCTTTTTCTAGCTGAGCCTGAACACAGCATCCAAATTATCATAAAGTTAGTGCCATGAAACTATTCTCAATCAAAATTATTAAACACATGAAAACCTATTTACTATCAGTGACTTTGACCAAATATGTTATCTTACAGATATAAAAACAGGATGAGAGAGTATTCCTGTCATGTCCATTTATTTAATTAATGGCAAGACATGAATAATAACCCATGTGTTTTTCCATGTCTTTTCCTTAAGAAATAATTCATTCATCCATATTTATTGAATACTTGCTATTTGCTAGATGAGGCACTAGATATAGGGTAATGCATATGAAAAAATTATGAAAGTTTCAATTACTTTAAAAATATATCAGTGAAATGGATTTTAGTTTTCCTGATTGGGCAGGGGAAAGATTTAAACATAAAGTTATGAATTTAGACATCTCTAGTCAACTTTGAAAATAAAACACTTCCTAAATTTTTCCAGAAGTACTGTAAAGGAAATAACTGATTCTTAATTAATGTTTAGTTTTTCTAGACTAACTGGTTTAAATAGGTCAAATGTATTTAACACTGAAACTCTCTGCTTTTTGATATTGTACTATTGAATTTATTTCAATAGTAACATTGAGCTTCTTAAATAATTACTAACTCAGTACACTTCTGCTGAAGTTATAGCCTTGGGATTTGTTATGAAAGAATTTAAACTAAGCTGGGAATCAAAAGAACATGGTTCTAATATCATCTCTGCCACTAATTAACTATGTGAAATTGACCAAAAAATTTGATCTCAAAGGTCTTAGTAAAATGAGAGTGGAAAAAGTGACATTAAAGGTTATTTCTAGTTTTAACAATGACTAAAATTATACCATTAATATTTTATCATTAGGTTACTTTAACTTTCACAGTTGTTCTTATGTTTTAATTTTGTAGATTGTTTGTTTATATCTACCATTTTATGTTTGTGCTAGTCTGTTTACAAATAAAACAAAATCAGCAAATTAAAAAAGAGTCAGGATATATAATATTTGAATAATCCACATAAAAGTATTAAGAATAAAAATATGGTTATTGAAATTAGAATGTTAATAGATAGGATAAACACTGGTACAGGTACTGCTGCAGGAAGAATAAAAAGAAGATAGAAAAAAATGAAGACAGACCTGAAGAAAACGTACAGAATGAAGCACAGAGAGAAATACACAGTTTGTACTTTTTATTTTAGTTTAAATTGATTCATGGACATTTTCTAAAATTGTCCATATTAGTATGCTAGTGTTATATCATTGCTTTAAAAGTCATAAAGTGTCTTTATTAAGTTGATATAATTTATTAACTGATCTTTATTCTTTTACAATTGAGTTTTAATTACTTTTGCTGGTATTCTGACATTCAGTATTATGAAACAGATAGCTAAGAATAGTCTAACTTTTGCAAAAGATGATTTTTTAGGTCAGACATAAGTTCACAGCAAAATTGAGAGGAAAGTAGAGATTTACCATGTAGATCTCCTACCTCCACCCATGCTACCCTCCCTCAATATCAACATCTTGCACCAGAATAGTACTCTTTTAACAATCCATGATCCTACATTGACATATCATAATCACCCAAAGTCCACAGTTTACATTACAGTACACTGTTATTGTTGCACATTCCATGGGTTTTGACAAATGTTTAATGACATGTGTCACTATTATAGTAAAATGCAGAGTATGTTCACTGCCCTAAAAATTGTGTGATCTGCCTGTTCATCTTTGCCTCACCTCTAATCCCTGGAAACCACTGACATTTTTTTTTTTAACTATCACCACAGTTTTGTCTTGTCCTATCCAAATATCATATAATTGGAATCATACAGTATGTGGTCTGATTTTCTCCAATATGAAAATATATTTTATCTTTCTCAATTCTAACATCTGTTCTTTATTTTTTAATCTCAGGAATTTCATGAAGCAATATCTAATTGTCTGCTCTTCCTTTAATTTTTCTTATAATTTATGGATTATTTTGATATTCAAATTCAGATCTTCTCCCATTTCAATAATGTATTATTATTATCATCATCATTGTGTTTGAATATTCTTTCTGTTCACTCCTGGAATATCAATTATTTCCTTTTTTACACCACCTATTTAGTCTTTCATATATATTCTCTCTGATTCACTGAATTGTGGATGCATCTCAAACTTATTAATGTAGAGCTAATTTTATGCAGAGTTAATATTATTGTTCTTTTCACTGACTCTAAGGTAGTTTGTAATTTCTCTATGAACATCTCTTACACTTTCCAGTTCAACTCTGCTTTGCTGGAATCGTGGCCAATTAAAATTACATGTATATGTAGTTTCACTGCTAGCTTTTACAAATATGAAGTTAACTAGAATTTCCTTGTTTTCTTTAATCTAATACATAACAGCCATTTAGTTGGCATTTTCATTCCTGTGTTGGGAGTGGAAGTCTTTCTCTATGGAATTTGTGTGTATACTGATTTTGACAACTGAGTTCAATATCAGTTTACTGAGGACTGTTCAGAGTCTGAGGTTTAACCCTACCTACAAACTGACAAGTAATACTGCCACACTGTCATGGATGCAGGCAGAAGACTTGAAACCCCTGGGTCTGAGACAAAGTACTTTTTACTCAAAGCAATAATAATAGTCACAGTTATTAGCATTTTCACCAGTTCCCTCAAACCGAATTCCTTCAGAATAATATAAATAGGGCCAGGTAACACCCACAAACATAGTGGGTTTTGTTACAGGACAGGAACCTCAAGCTTCAAAAATCTGTACCTTTTATAATGTACAATAAATATACCTGAAGGAAGATTATCTTTATTATACTGTGGTGTAAACAAACCACACTTTGCTCTGGGAGTGGAGACAGTATGTTTATCTTCTAGTTATTTGCTATAGTATAAGCAAGCATCTTTGAAAAGACATCCAGAACAAAGCAGTCAGTGCTTCTGCTTGCAAGATGTGCAGAAACAACAGAGACTATGAAGGGGTGTCTCTCAATTTATGTAAGTTACAGTTCAGTTACATATAACAGAAATCCTAACTAATGATGACTTAAATAATGACATATTTGCATTATTGCTTATGCAAAAAATGTCCAGGGGTGAGTGGTCCCATGCTGGTTTGGTGGCTCAGTGACACCATCAAAGACCAAGCCAGCCTCTTTCTAACTTTGTTTTTTATTCATAAGCATTCAGTTCCATGGTGGTAACATGGCTCTTAGATTCCATACATCGTGTCCACATTTAAGACAGCAAGAAGTTAGAAGGGTCAGCACCTGAATCAAGAAAGTCAAAACCTTTCCTGAAGATCTCAGCTTGTGCTCATTCACCAAAATTATGTCACATAGTTTCCATAACTGCAAAGTAGTTTGAGGAAGCAGCTCATCTGGGCACTTTATTCTTGACTATTGTGTGATAATTCTTCCTCTTTAATGGCTCTCAGTATGCTGTTATTCCAAGTTCTGATCTCCAGGTGGTTGAAGAATCTGAGATCTTGTGTAAGTGGTAGCCCCACTGCTATAGTTTTCTTTGTCTTTCTGGTACAATAGCTACTGCCCCTGGTGAATCAGCAAAGTAAAACAAAGCAGATTGTTTTTTTCTCAGTAGTTGAAGAAGTGCATTGCTGCACCTGGGGTATTTACAAAGCAGAGAATCACTCCTCATTTCATAAATGTTGGACAGGGACTAAAAGAATAAGTGATTCTCAAAATATAAGTCAATATCAGAAACAGACCTAGAATGCCAGAGTGCAGAATTACAGCTTTGTATTTGACGCTGTTTCTATGGATACATTACTTATTCCAAATTGCTATTGATCTTTCTCTGAAATAATCTCCTAAAGCACTGTTCAGTTATCTCTTCTTTGTGAATTTGTCTAGATCTTGACTGGTGCATGAAAATAAATGTGAAAATACCCTCATCTACTTTTGTATTATTGCCTGGGAAGTTGAACAGTCAAATACTCACTACGACCAGTAATGACCAGAAGGAATGGATTTCCTTTTCCAGGTCATCAGACTTATGTTTTATTTTTCCTGTAAAAGCTTTATTATTGCCCTACTACAAAGGACACTTAAAGCAAGAATTCAACCCAATGCTCTACCTTTTCTACAATTTTAACATTTCTACAAAAATGTCTCAATTAAAAAATGACCCAGAAAACATGTATATCCTTTTTGAAGTAAACTTCAAAAGTACTATGATTTAGTTTTAATCCAATAGCTAGTGGTCATAATTTAAATTTCAATTGATTTAAATTTTTTCAACACAATACCAATACAGATGATGACAAATGAACTGTTTAATCAAACTGATCATTTAATTTCATAGTCAGTATAAGCAAGTTTTTGGCTAGTTCTGCATATTTTTTGTTTTATTTTTATTACCAAGGTTAAATCTTTTTAGTATGTAATAGGACTGATACAATACTGCCTCCAAAAAAGTGTTAGTAACAACCTCCTTAATACCAGTGCCTTATTCAGTCTTTCTCTCAACAGGTAGCGTGCAGCAGTGCCTATTATCTTCGGAACATTATTCCTCATGCTAAGGAATCAAAAATAATGAGTTCTTAGCTCTGAGGGAGAAAGTTCACAGTATTACATGAAATTTTATTATTTAACTTGGAAAGAAAAATGAAAGCCCAATTCTTGATTATAACTGTAGGTAAACATCAATAAATGTAGTCATTTGTGAAATTACTCTAGGACATTTTACAAATTGCTTTTTAAAATATCTTAGAAAAACTGTGGAAATCGCTGAGATAGCATCTACTTATTGCTATAAAATTACTCCTGAGGTTGTGGCAGAGGTGGTTCCTCCAAATGAGTGCACTTTCCACAGAAACGATGTCCAAGGCAGCTCTTTTAGGATCAATGTATATTCTACATTTATCATTTGATTGCATTTCTACATAAATGTCTATGAATTAACTCTAGACTTCAATAGCTACCTTTCCTACCTGCCTCCTACAAGCTTAATCCTAGAAAGGATTTTATGTTCTTAATTACATGTCTACACATGTTTCTACAAAGTGAAGCCCATAGCATGGCAGAACAGTAACAGTGCTTTGTGCTTGTCAGTTATAAAACCCAGCATCCCAGAGAGATGCAAGGACTCTTATCTATGGACTTCCCCCTATGAAGTGTGGCCTACAGCTGGACTCTTCATGTCAGATACTTAACCCTCAGTTATATGACTGCTCTGTCACACAAACACACATATAAGAGAGAAACAGAAAAAATCTCACTGGTAGCATATGATGACCTGGCCCTACAAAATAATAATGCTGTCTGCCAGAATTCTACTATAAAGGAGCATATAAAACAGTTTGAAGAGTTTGAGAAATCAGACTCAAATGTGAAATAAGCAAAGTATTTATTTTACTGTAAAGGAACATACAAAACAGTTTGAAGAGTTTGAGAAATTGGACTCAAATATGAAATAAGCAAAGTGCCATCAGGCTGCTAGAGACCTATTTTTTCCATGTCTTATTGAGAACAGAATAGAGGACAAGGGGAAGAAGATAAAGTGAAGATTCTTAATCTCTATGTGCTTGGCATCAAAATGATATCAAAATAGTATCAGAGCTCAGGCCTGGGATGCTCCACAGTACTTTGATAGTACTGAACTTTTATATTGCTACAACACCTCGAATTTCTGAAGACGCAGTCAGTTCTTTGAATAATTCTATTGACTTTAATAAAAATCTGTATATCTTGTGACCTAACCAGTTGATGGCTGAAATTCTAGGAATGTGGAAAGCAAAAATAAGATCAAGAATGTTTGTCACTGTAAAAACTGTCTAACCATATACACACGAATGAAACTGGACCCATGCCTCTCACTGTGTACATACAAAAATTAACTCCAGATAGATTAAAGACTTAAATGTAAGATTGCAAACTAAAAAACTCTAAAGGAAAACCTAGGACATACTTTTGTGGACATTGACGTAGGCAAAGAATTTATGACTAAGTCCCTGTGAGCAATTGCAACAAAACAAAAATTGACAAGTGGGACCTAATTAAACTAAAGAGTTTCTGCACAGCAAACAAAACCATCAACAGAGTAAATAGACAGCCTACAGAATGGGAGAAAATATTTGAAAACTATGCATCAGACAAGATCTAATAACCAGAATCTATGAGGAATTTAAACAACCAAAAAAAAAAATCAAAAAATGAGCCAATGACATGCACAAAAAATACTTCTCAAATAAGATATGCAAGCAGCAACAAACTCACACAAGCAAGTTACTTCCAGTCCTTATATTTTGCTTATTGACACAACTGCATTAAAACTGGCTCTGAAGAGTTCATATATATGTAGATTCTATTTTAGAAGGTAAGTTAATTACCAATTATTAACTGCCCTTCATCAAATATTTGAGAAAAAATAAATTCAGAATTTAGATAAATAAAAATCTTGCTTGACAATCATGTACACAGTAGGTATAACTATGAGTTATTCAAGATAACTTTTTTTCTCTTTCTGCTTGCTGTGTATTTTTTTGTCAGTTACTTATAATGCAAAGAATGTTTTTCTCCCAATAGATCGATACAGACAATAAAGCTGTGGATAGACAAGCTGGGTATTCTCATGCTTCACCTCCAAAGCTTACTTTTAATTGCAGAATGTGTGCTTTATTGATGATGTTAGGTAGAGAAAGCACAGCTTGATGTTCACATCACAGGCTGGATTCTCAGCTCTAATCGTTTTTAAAAATCAGCCTGCAATTTAGAAACTGAAAATGTACCGTATATGTAAATAAGAAAGAATAAGTATGGAAATCTTCAAGGTCAGACTCCTCAGATTCTTGTCACATTTCAAAACTAATACAGCAGAAACTATCTACAATATTATAATCATGCTTCAATCATTTATTTACTTGCTCCTCAAGTGCCCCTTTGTGTCTACTACATATTGGGCGTATTCTGCTACCTGGAAATACAGTGATAAAATGGGAACACCCCAGTTCCTCCTGAAGCACGCTTATATAAATATTATTAAACAAAAATGTAGGATGCTTGAAAAGTTATGACAGGAGAATCTGACTGTGGACATAAGAAAGTGTTTTCCCAAGGAAAGTCATTTGAGCTAAAATCCAAATACCTGTAATAAGTGGAAGTTAAGTAAGTGAGGATGGCAGCTGAGGATGGTTTGCCAGGAACAGCATGTTCAGTCCTCAGAGTGGGAGGAGGCATGGCTCAATAGTGGAAATGAACAAAGATGACTATTATTGGGACAGATTAGAGAGAATCACAAGAAATATCAATAAATATGTGAGTAACTAAAAGCATGGAAGTAACAAGATGAGAATTAGGGCTTTAAAAGACTTACTTGTATGCAGTTAAAAAAAAAAGGAGGGTATAGAGCAAGAGTGATTGCATGGAGACTCATGGAGCTTTTATAGTCTAGTTTCGAGATGAAGGTGGCTTGAAATTAGATTGGAGTGGATGAAATACAGAGGAGAAGTAAGATTCTACATGGTAAGATTATTAGGACATATGATAGAGGAACTAGGAAGAAGGAAGTGAAGCAAAAGAATATGAAGAGTATTTTTAGATTTTAGCTTGTGCAAATGAATAATGATGTTCTTTACTAAACTGGGGAATACTGGAGGAGGGCAGATTTAGGGGGAAGATCATGAGATACGTTTTGGACCCATTGCCTTAGAGGTGCTATTGAGAAAACTGAGTCAAGATATTAAAGAAATGGTGGATTAAAAGGTCACATGTGAGATGACAATACACATTTCAGTCATTGGCATATGGTTGGATGGGAAAGCCCTGCATGTGTGATAATATTCCTAAGAAGAGAATATTAAACAGGAAGGAAAATTATGACCAAAACATGAGGAGCTAAAGGGAAGAAGAAAGGGTCTAAGGTGAAAGTAAGTTTGATTGAAGTGTGTGTTTAAGTTTTGAAGGATGTAAGCTTGCTATGAGCGAAGAATAAATTACTGACTTCAGAAACAGTTTATTTTCCCAGAAGGCATGTGCTACTCTTTTGGTTTTAAATTCATTCTTTTTGGGAAAATGCATAACGTATTCATAGAATCTTTCCTTCTTAGAATGTATATACAACAAATTAACTATTAGGAAATTGTCTAAATTGATTGGTGTGATATAATTGAATTATCCAATTGAATGATAATTTGTATGCTCTTATCAGAAAAAAAGTCTCACTTTTTTTTTGTAAGTATATCATTTAGGGTTCAACCAGAAAAGAAAAATCAGCAGGAAAGAGAAGATATTTTATATACCCACACAAACACACATGCATATATAAATTTTGGACAGACACAATTCAGCCCATGACATCATGTATCTGACTTAACACTTTAAAGAGTGTATGTAAGATCCAGTTACTCCAATTCTATATGTATTTCAGTGACTAGGAATGTCAAACAGTTTCAAATCATTTGTCATTACGCTCAAAAAAACCAAAGCTAAGAAAAAAACCCTCTCTTTATCAGTAGAGAAGCAGCATCCTTCCCTTCAATAATCCACAGTCAAGGAAGGAAGAAAGTTTCTTGGGCAGCTCTTCCTACTCACTTACCACCTTTCCAATGAGGCCTGACATGGCCACATATGCCTTCCCTCACTTTCTGCCACAACCAACGTTTAACCTTGATCTATGTTTTCATAGTACCTATCATAGAACTTCTATGTT
Source organism: Cacajao melanocephalus (assembly GCA_963573385.1). Classification (NCBI taxonomy): domain Eukaryota; kingdom Metazoa; phylum Chordata; class Mammalia; order Primates; family Pitheciidae; genus Cacajao; species Cacajao melanocephalus. The sequence continues at coordinate 16,405 of CAUYLG010021150.1, read as the reverse complement.
TATGTTTTTTATTTTTTCCTATTGTAATCTAAGCTCCATGAGGGCAAGGGTTGCTGTCTGGCACCTAGTAATGCTCAGTAACAGACTGTATCCTTATCCCACTATAAAAGCTTCAATTTTCTTATTTCCCTTTTATTTGTTTTAAGTTATCTTCTTCTTAGGTAGATCATAGCCCTTACAAACGGACAACTAAGGGAAACTGAGAGATTAACTCTCAAGGATATGAGGAAAGAATCATCTAAAAAACAACATAATTATTTTATCAAACAATTAGAGAAATAAATTCAAAGTCCTTTAGAAGAGAATTTACGGAATTAATTCATATAACATCTCAAAAAATATCAGATACCTTATTTTCTATGAGCATTGTTTTTCACCTTGAAGAAATATGTAGTCAGTAGAGAACATACAGAAGAAAAGTCTGTAATATAAATAAAATTGTAATATGTTAAATAATTCCTTTATTTGTAAAGTATTCTCAAAGTAAGCAACATGTCTGGTTGTAGAATTAAAGGAAGGGTTCCTAGAGAGGTTGAGATATGAAATAAAAGGAAATGCTATCTGACAAGTGGAGGTGGAGGAGGGCCTTCCAGGTGGCTAGAATTAAATCAGAAAACCACAGAGCCTTCAAAGCCTGTGTGTAATTAAATTACTTATGCTGATTTGACTGAACTCAGGGTGCATGTTGAGGCATAGTAGAAAATGTAATTAGAAATACACATTGGAGTGAGATCATGGAAGACCCTAAATGGCCATCATAAGTTGTTGGAATTTGATAAGTTAGTAACAGGAAGTCATTCAATGATTCCTGTAGAATACTCAACTACTATGCAAAGATTAATCTGCCAGTATTGAACTGATTTTCAAATTTTGAAAAGAAAATTGATTTTTAAAATGTTACTCTTATTAGTTTATAACAGTAAAGCATTTAGAGAATAAAAGTGCTCTAAATGATTTGCAAGCCTTTTTTTATCTCTAAAATGAAAGAAATAATAGTACTTAATTCACACAATTATTGTAAAAATTAAATGAGTTAATATATTGCTATTTAAATTAATGGCAAAAACTACAATTACTTTTGTGCCAACCTAATGAGTAAAGCACCACTGAAATTCTGTGCAGTAGTTTATTATTACTGTTGTTGCTATCTGTTTGACCCTGGACAAATTATTTAAGCTTTTTGCCTTAGTTTCCTTATCAACAAGATGATGATAATAATAGTAACCGAGGTTACAGGTATTTTTAGAGCTTAAATATATGAATAGATTAAACTTTTAATTGCCAGGAACATATGAGGTGATCAATAAAAGTTAGGTATTGTTATTATCATTTTTATTACTCTCAATGCATATTAACATAATTGGGAAACAGGAAAAAAATTAAACTTCTGATGCGTTCATACCAAACTTCATATGACATTTTTCATAGTCTAATACTTGCATTATAGCTACCCACTAAAATTCTCCCCAAATATCATGGTCTTCCCTTCCAAAGTATCTTTTGACCTACATTGATTACTTATTTGGTTTGGGTCAGCATGAATATGTTGACAGGTTAATAAGTGGAAGAATTTTCCAGAAAAAAAGATGATACTTACTAAATGTTTAGAAAAATGTTTTAAGGACTTTTCTGGTGGGGGAAAAATAGACACTGGAAATAAAATTTTAGGATAATTATCCTAATCAATAAATTAATCCATAAGCAAATATTAATTGTATGTTTACTTTGTACAAAGTACCAAACTATGTGCACTGAAAGGTATAAAGAAATTAAGAATAAGGCCTACTTCTAATTCAAATTAGATGTTTAAAAAATTCTTTAGAATTTGAAGTTTTCTAAAGCTGCATAACAAATTACTGCAAACTTTACAATTAAAACAAACAGAAATGTATTATCTCATGGATTTGTGTGGCAAGGGCTTAGGTAGAGTACAGCTGGTTCTCTTCTCGGGAGCCCCGCAGGCTGAAATCAAGGTTCTGTATGGCATGCATTCTTATCTGGAGATTAGGATACTCTTTCCAGCTCATTCAGGTTGTTCGCAGGATTTAGTTCCTTTTGAGTGAAGACCAGAGATCCCCATTTCTTGCTGGCGGTGGGGATGGGAGTGACTCTTAAGTCCTAGAGGCTGCCCTTGGGTCTCAGCCACATGGGCCTCTCACAGCCTGAAAGCTTATTCTTTAAAGCCAACGGGAGAATCTTTCTCCAGGATGCTAGGGAGTCTTACATAACATAATGTAATCACCTGAGTAACTATACCATCACCTTTGCTATGCCATTAGCATCATTAATCAAATTAATGGTGCCACCCCCAGTTAAGGGTATGAAATTATACATGGTAGTCATGCCAGGGGGCAGCAATTTGGGGACCATCTTAGAATTACACATATCTCAACATGAAAATGTAAAAATATCTGAAATATCTGACAGTAAAACCTAAGGGGGCAAACCTTGGGAGCCAAGGCTGACAGAAGAGAGTAGAAAGAGGGATTATTTGGGAGAATTCCCACAGAGAAAACAGAAGAGGCCAAAGAGTCTAAACAAGATTTGTGTTGGCAGTTGTTTCACCAAAACTGCTTGTCTCCATCAATATTCCTTCTATCCTGGACATTTTCTGACTCAGCACCTACTCAGAATTCTTTCTTTTCTCCCTAGCCAGAAAGAGCATAATGGGAATTTGTATATTATATTGGTATTTCCTGAGTATTTTCTCATATCTGTTATTTAATACTTTAAAAATTCCACTTCACAAATTGAGAACTTCCCATGTCCTCATCCCCATTTTCTCTTTTTTTGACCCCCGTCAATCCTGACATCTGGTGCCAAACTCAATGCTGCTGAGCTTACTATGCCCCAACACCAATCTTTGATTGAAAATCAGAAACAGTAGAGGTCATCTATAATTTTCTTTGGCTACACAAAAGAAAGCTAGCTGGATCAACTTAGCGGCCCTTACTTTCACTTCAATTGAGCAGCCCCTTCAAACAAATGTTTTTCACCAAATCTTTCAACATTATCCAGTGATTAAACCAGGGAGTTGCTAAAGAACACACAAAAAAAATGGTTGAAGTAGTGAATTTTCCATTGTTGAGCAAAGGCCCTAATATTTTTCCAGTCCCCAAAGCCCATTACATAGGGAGCTTTCTGAGGAAATAGTATATCCCCACAATTATGTAGAATGAAATGAATGTTATCCAAAAATTTTATTAAAGAGGTTGGTTTTTTGTTGCTGTTTATTTGTTATTGGTTTTTTGGTATTTTTGGTTTTTGCTAGCCTTATCCATGCTCTTTGGGAAGACAATAGCAGGCTCCATCACCTAATCTTCTGGTTTTTTTAACAGAACATGTAATTTTCATGCTGCACATGAACTGCTAAGTGCCTTTTATGTACTTTCTGAGCTGATTTACTCCTCACAGTCAACTCATAAGGTTAGCACAATTAGTATCCTGACTTTAGGGATGAGAATTGAAGATTACAGAGGATGAATTGCTTAAGATCACCTAACTAGGCTGGGTGTGGTGGCTCATGCCTGTAATCCCAGCACTTTGGGAGGCTGAGGTGGGCGGATCACAAGGTCAGGAGTTCAAGACCAGCCTGGTCAATGCATTGAACCTCTGCCTCTACTAAAAATAATAAAATAAGCTGGGTGTGGTGGCAGGCACCTGTAATCCCAGCTACTTGGGAGGCTCAGGCAGGAGAATCACTTGAACCTGGGAGATGGAGGTTGCAGTGAGCCAAGATCGTGCCACTGTGCTCCAGTCTGGGTGACAGAGCTACACTCCATCTCAAAAAAAAAAAAAAGAGACAGAGAGAGAAAATGAAGATCACTTAACTAGTAAATTGGATAGCCTAGTTTTGACCCACAACAAATGGGATCAACATATTGACAATAATGAGAGAAGACATTGTAGAACAACCATTGGAAACAAAGGTCAATGCTAGAAAAGATAGTTCAATTTGAATGTGGAAGTATTATGCTAAAAATATATTTGAAGACTGTTAGTCGGAGATTAGAGAGGGCCGTGGGCATTTATTATTATTTTTTGTCTTCTCAGAAACGTATATGTCTAGGATGCATAATTTTCTACTACTCTACACCCACCAAGTGGTTCTAATGGAAGCCCCATTCCAGTACCCCATCTCGTTGACTATAGTGATTTCTCTGGTGACAGTCTCTTAATCAAAGCAGAACCAGTTATAGCACTTAGGTTAGTTTCTTACCACAACTGACAAGAAAGAGTCTCTTTCCTCTTAGATAAGTACAATGCAGAAATGTGAACATGAAGTAGCCTGAGACCATGCTCCTTACCACACAAAGTTAGCTCATGTGCAGAAGATGAGAATGAAGCTAACATAGAAAGGAATCAAGAAACGGGAAGAGAGAGCTGACAGCCTGCCAGTCCTTGGATTCACCTGTCTCTCAGATGAGGTTTACTCCTTTTTTTTTAGCCAGGTTACTTACATATGCCAATAAACTCTGCTTTTTAACTTAAGCTTATTCACTTTAAAAGCGCCAAAGAATAGAAATTGACACAGTAAGAGGTCTGTGCTGTTTACAGGGTTTTGAAATCATGGAGAACCATACCAGAAAAATAAAGTAAATAGGAAGATCTGAGAGACATCATGAAGAAAGTATCCATACAACTTTGAAACAGGATGACCTTGACAGGATAAAGAAGAACAGAGATTCCAAGTTTAAGAGAGAAGCAAGATAATTGGTTAGGGCTTGACAACATCTTATGATTTACTGTGCTGTGGTAGATACAAAGATATCAACGAAATTCTGCTCTATATCTAGGACACACACCAACTCTCTGGGCAAGACACTTAACAGCTTCACTAAGTGACTGCACAAGCTGACCCCAACAATGCCCCAAAGCAGCCATATTTGTCTAATGTTTACAATTCCTTGCAGACCCCAACAACCACAATATTGTCATGCCACTCTTTATGCATGTACTCTCTTCCCCTTGACTGTTCCCTTCTCTAAGTGGTCCAGTGTAAGGTCAAATCCTATACCTTCTTCAAAACTTCTAAACATTTCCTGGCATCTTCTTTACCAGATAGCACATCTCTATGAGGCTTAGAAAATACTGCTTTACTTTGCTATTTTTCTTGTTGTATGTAAATCCAAACATACCTAACAAACTGAAGAGTCACCTATTTTTTGAGCCCTAGTTGCATAATGTGTTTATGTATGTGTGTGTGTGTGTATGCGCGCATATGTTTTCAACACATTTCAAATAGTGTATAAACTATAGAATGCCCTGAACAAACAGCAAAGGCTTGAGTATAAATTTACTTATACTTCATTGATTTCTATTTCTCTTATTTTAAAATTCTAAATGAAAAACTCCCTTTTCTATTAAAAGCAGTTCTATAGTTTCACAATATTCAGATAAGGTAGGCAATTACACTTTTGCCTTCATTATAGGAGACTTAGGAGTTTAGGTTTGGGCTCTGCCAATTCCTAGCTATGTGACCTTGAGCAAGTTCATTTTCCCTACATATCCCAGTTTTCCTTTCCGTAAAGCTCAGGTAATAGTAGCTCCTCTCTCACATGGATTTTATAAATATTCAATAAATTAATGCATATAAAGTCCTTAAAAGAGTTTATAGCACATGGAAGTCCTCAGTTAGTTTTACCCACAGTATTACATCATCATCATCATTATTTTCTATGTCTCTAAGAATATTGTAGTAGTACTAGAGTTTTAACACAAACTCCCGTTTCATAAGCAGAAAGTTACTGTTTAAACAGGGACCATATTTAAATTGAAAACAATGGAAGAGAATTTTAAAAATGTTTTTCTGTGGAAGAAGAGGTCTTAGGATAAGTAATTTTTTACCGCTACAAAGTGCAAACATTCTGAGCTGAGAGATTTATGCAAATGTCCCTGAATTATAAAGTACAGGACTTTCTTGTGACCTGAATTGCTGGTAAAAATACTGGTTCTCCGTGTTTTTCTTAGTAGAAGCCTCAGGGATTCTGTTTCTGTTTGCACCTTATTTTCATGTTATTATTGCTATTTTTGCAAAGAAGGAATTAAGCTTTCAACAAATCTTTACTCAAATTGGCTTTATATGTCTCATTCCTAATGCTTCAGTCAACAAAGAAAATCTGGGTTTCCTTGAGCCAAGGTACAATTTTAAAAATGCCAAAAACTTAATTAACAGAAAATGAGTTAATAAAAAGATAAACAAAGACTTACGTTTTTCATTTACATAATGTCATTTGCTTTCAGGATTTTTTAAGTCACATAGTTTCGTTAATTACAATTAGAATATACCTGCTCATTTCAATAACAAGTTTCCATATTTTAAGTTTTTTAAAATAATGTCTTTTCATCTTCAGACAGTATGAGGACCATGTAATGAGTTCTCTAACAATTTTTTCTCTCCCCCTTGAAAAATAAATATATGTATACTTTACAAATTTTAAACAACTCTGAAAATAATAATTTAATGTTCATTTAATATTTAATGTTTTCATTAAAGTATGTAATGTTTAAACAATTTTATGCAATCATAAAAATATATTTTTATTAGAAAAATATAGTACCTATTTTAAAATAATAATATAAAAATTAAAATTTGATAGGAGCCCACGGCTCAGTAAATATTTAGCTAACATTTTTATGTACATACTTCCACATGTCCATATATGTACACGTTTTCAAGTAGTAAACAATATTGGATTTTTTTTTAATATTCTGCCTTTCAATTAACAAATAGAATGCACATTTTCTCATGTCACCAAATTTTTATTAAGACAGTTTTTCATTTTCATAAAGTGACAGTTGTAAAACAAAAATTATGTGACAATGTATTATTTGAAAACCAAATATTCTGTAGTAGCATGCATTTAGGAGACATCAGGTTAAATGGAATTAACCACACTTCTTTATTGCAGTACCTCTCAGCTTTTCAAAGCTAATCTGCATTGATTCTCCAAATGATAGATTTGTTGCCCAGATATGTTGGCCATGGCCCTTTTGTATTAGTCAAGGATTCTCAGAGAAAGAGAACCCATAAAATATATATATATATACACACACACACAGACACATATATATGTATGTATGATATATACATGATAACACACACACACACACACACACACATATATATATATATATATATATATATATATATATATGTATTTAGAGAGAAAGAGAGAGACACAGAAGAGAAGGAGGTATTATGGGAATTGGCTCACATGATTATAGAAGCCAAGAAGTCCCATGATGTGTTGTCTGCAAGCTGTAGAACTAGGAAAGCCCATGGTACAATTCAGCAAGATTCTGAAGACCTAAGAACCAGTTGGGATGGAAGGTTGAGGGAAATCTGATGTAAAACCTAGAATTAAAAGGCCCAAAAAGCAAGAGCTCCAATGTCCGAGGCAGGAAAAGATGAATGTCCCAGCTTAAAAAGAGAGCAAATATTGTCCCTTCCTCTGTTTTTTATTCTATTAGAACCCTCAACCTATTGGATGATGCTCGCCCACATTGGTCAGGGCAGATCTTTATTTAGTCCACTGATTCAAATGTCAATCTCTTCTATAAACACATTCACAGACATACTCAGAAATCTTTTTTTTTTAAACTAGTTATCTGGGTATCTCATAACCTAGTCATATTGACACATACAATTAATCATTACAGCCCTCCATCCTCTACCTGAAATGTTTTTCAAGAAGGACTGTTTGTTGGAACATCTTCTGAGAAATGTTATTGTAAGCAATAATTTAGTTAGAATGATTTCATGATATTGCTTTGTTTCTATAGACCATAATTTATTTGACTACTCCTCATATACTAGACATTTCAGTTATTTCCAAATACTTGCTATTATTTGTTTAAGTGAACTTATTTTTCCAACATCATGTCTTCCAATATGTGTATTAATTTGCAGTAGAATTGAAAATGCCATAAGCATTTACTAACATTCATTAGTCATTCATTAGGAGTTTTAGAAATATTTGAAAATAGGTCAATTAGGCCAAATAGCTCAATAGAAAAAAATGAGTCAAAAATAAATGAAGAAAAGCTATCTTTATTGAAGGATGACATGATAGTATACCTAAAATGTCCCAAAGAATTAATAATAAATTAATTTAAGCATTAAAAGAATTCAGTGAAATATTAGGATTAAAAAATTTATATATGAAAATCAGTAGCTTTCATGTACACAAACAATAACCATTTTGATAAAGTAAACTTCATTTATAATGGAAACACAGAAGATTATATATTTCTAGCAAGAAAATTCACAAGAAATATGTAAAATCTGTCTGAAGAAAATTTAAGATCCGTCTTGAAAGATAAGAATAATCTGAACAAATTGAAAGACATTCCCTGTTCTTGGATAGGACATCTCAGTATTATAAAAATGTCAGATGTCTGTCTATAAAGTCAATGGAATCCCACTGAAGACAAAAACAAATTATTTTACTGAATTAGAGAAGTTGAATCTAAATTTTATATGTAAAAATAAACATGCAAGAGTAGCCATAAAAACACCAGAAAAGGAAAACTACAAAGATTTATTAGCCTATCTTAAAGGCTCTGTTATTAAAACAATGTTATACTGACAAGTGGATAGACAAGTGGATCAACAGACTAGCATTAAAAATTCCAAATTAGACTCACATTTGTATAAATGTAATATATGACAAAGGCAGTATCACAAACTGCTGAAGATAAAGATGAGATTTTTAATAAATGGTGTTAAGAAAACTGAGCAGCCACTTGGAAAAATACAAAATTAGATCAATATCTCACACCATACACAGAACATGCTCCAAATAGATTCGTAATCTAAATGTAAAAATGGAAACCATATAAATTTTAGAATAAGATGTAGTTAAATTTTTGTTTAAACTGTGTATGGGGAAAACTTTCCTAACTATCACTCAAATTTGACTCAACAAAAGCAAAAGTCAATATATTTGTCTATAGAAACATGATATTGCATGTAAAAAAGATAATTGCTCATGTGCAAAAGACTTTGGCAAAAGAAATATAGAAAAGAGAAACCAAAAACTAAAGAGACTGGTAATCTACATGTGGCAGGTAAGAAAAGGTGGCAAGAAGTGGAAGACGGGAAAAGAGTAGCAGGAAAGAAGAGGGAGTAACAATCCCTGAGTATATCTTATGTATATGGACTCTTAGAAATTATCCTATATAGCCAAATTATTTTTTTTAATTTGCATCACTGAAAAACACCATTCGTAAACTGGCAAACTAGCAGAAAATATTTGAAACATATACCACAGAAGAAGTGCCAATGTCACTTATATATGAAAAATTTTATAAATTGAAGGACAAAAAACCCCCACAAAAATCTGATAGAAAAATGGGGGGCCAAAAGACATGAACAGACAATTTTTTAAAAAGAGACAAAAAGTTGCTCTCAAATATATAAAAATACTCAAATTCACTCATAATTAAAGAAATGCAAATTAAAGCAACATACAATACACCATTCTAATCTATCACATTGGCAAACTTTTCAAAACTATGAAAATACTTTCTGCTGGTGAGGCTGTGCGAAACAGACACTAACATATATTGCTAATGCGCAAGCAAATGAGTTCAGCCTTTCTGGATGGTAACTTGGTGATATCTAATAATAACATTATACATTTATTTATTTTTGGCCCAGTATCCCACTTATCGGAATAGATCATGTAGATACACCTTCAGAACATATGAAAATACATATGTACAAAGTTACAGTAGCATTCTTTATATTGCAAAAATTACTGAAAACAACTTACAGGCTCACATCCATATCTACACAATGGAGTATTATTTGGCTATATATTTTTAAATGATAAAGATCTCCATGAACTGAAATACAGTGATTTTCAGACATCTGGTTAAGTGAAAAAGTCCCAGCCTCCATGAGTATCCATAGTTTGCCATTTTTAATGCAAAAAAATTATACATGTATCTGCTCATGTGCAAAAGATTTTGGCAAAAGAAATACAGGAAATAGAAAACAGAAATGAAAGAGATTCGTAACCTACATGCAGCAGGTGGGAAAGAGCAGACAAAGGGGGAGATGAGAACAGAGTGACAGGAAAGAAGGAGTAATACTCCCTGAGTATATCTTAGGTATATACACTCTTAGAAATCATAGTGATATTTCACACATTCTTCACATACAAAAAAGTAGACAGTAGGTTTATAAAGGAGATCCAAAGTGGGATTTAAACACTAACAAACCTATTTTTGGTTGCAGAACCGTCTCCACACTCAAGAGTGGTGGAGTGGAAGAGAATTACCATAAGTACTTGTGAAAATCAGTATCTTTACTGAATATCACAAGGCTACAGACAAGAAGAGCTGTGTATAAAAGCTGTAATCTAGTTGTAAAAGTGCTTCCCACAGGGATATAGGTTAGCAATTTCAAAACAACCAAAATAGAACAAACACATAAATATGTTACAGATCATGAGAGCGAAGTTTTACATTATGGGAGGAATATGTTATAAATCTTAAGCCCTGGGAGAAGAGGGCCTTAAATCCTATGTTGTAGGGATAGAATCTGAGGTAGCAGTATAAACTTATGGTTTTTAACATAGGTACCAATTAATAGGAAATATAGATGTGTATATATGTAGATTTGTCTAAATAAATTTATTTCTTAGTCCAGTCTGCTCAGGCCTACAAGCAATGACCCAGATTCTATGAGCACACCTAAAACCCAGATCTTGATATCTAAATACCATTTTCCAAAAAGAGAGAAGAAGCAGGGCTCCTCAGAGAAGTTGTTGATTCCAGAGATGGAGCAGGGAAAATAAAAAATGAGCCTTGAACATCCTCACTATACCAAAAAGCAAGGAAGTGCTCAAAAACAAAGAAGCAATCTAAAGGACTTCCTTCCTGATAGCTGAAGTGGGAATTATTTAAGCAATAAAAACAAATAATAATAATGGTAGTACTGGATTTTAATCTATATTCATCTGTAAATAACAACTACTTGTTTTATCTGTATTAAAATATTATCATCTATAGATTAAAATAAATATCTGTGAATATGAATGAACAAATAGGAAGAGATAGCTCTTACTTAAAGTGGAGTTCAAACTATTTAATGTCAAAAAAAGAGTAAAATAGAGCATCACCATTAAACAAACACCACTATTATAATAGTTACACATAAGACCCAAGATAAACATCACCTAGTAAGCCATATTGACATAATGAACCCCTTGATACAATATAATTACAAATATACAGCATTTTTATGACATTCTTGCCACAAATGCATAACCTCTTTCCAATCAAGAGAAAATTCACATTGAAGGATGTTCTACAACAATGCTAAGGTCATGAAAAACTAAAACTAAGCAAAACGGCCAAATAGGAACAGCTCTGGAGTGCAAATCCCAGTGAGAATGCAGAGGGCGAGTAATCACCGTATTTCCAAAAGAGTTTTTACTGTCCACAGACCAGGAGATTCCTGGGTGAAAAAGCACCATGAGGCTTCAGCACAGCTGATTCAGCCAGCGCAGTGGGTCTCTGCACAAAAACTCACAGAAATCTGGGCGGCCATTTCAACTGGCACCTGGAATGCCTCAGAGACAGAGTCACCCATTCAACTGAAACAGGGAGTCAGGTGACCTGGCTCAGAGGGTCCCACCCCTACAAAGACCAGCAATGTGAAATACTCTGGACTGAGAGTTTCACAGCAAGCACAGCTGGATCCGAGATGGTCCAGCTCTGTTGAGGGAAGGGCATGCGACATTACTGAGACAGTCCACCACTACTGAGGCAGTCCACCATTACCGATGCAGTCCACCATTACCAAGGCAATCCACCATTACTGAGGCAGTCTGCCATTACAGAGACAGTCCTCATTATTGAGGCAGACTGCCATTACCAAGGAAGTTCTAAGTATACCACTATAAACAAAATCGCAAAGAAGTTCACACAGCAGCTGGGCAGAGCCCACGGCAGCTCAGCAACACCTCTGCTGGCAGACTGTGACTAGGCTACCTCCTTGCTGGGCAAGGCATCTCTGCAAAAAGGCAGCAGCACATCAGAAATTTATAAATAAAGCCCCACCTTCCCAGGACAGAGCACCTGGGAAAAAAAGGCGGTTATGAGTTCCGCTGCAGCAGACTTAACTGTAGCTGCCCAGCACCTCTTAATGGAACAACAGAGTTCACAGCTCAGCACTTGAGCTCCTATAAGGGACAGACAGTCTCCTCAAGCAGCTTTCCAACACCTGTATATCCAAAGAGACAGCTATAAAGGAGAGCTCAGGCTGACATCTGGAGGGTATCCTTCTGGGACAAAGAAAACAGAAGAAGAAACGGGCAGCAATGCTTACTGTTCTGCAGCCAACACAGGTGATCCCCAGGCAAACAGGGTCTGGAGTGGACCTCTAGCAGTCCTACAGCAGAAGGGCCTGAGTGTTAGAAGGAAAATTTAAAAACGAAAGAAATAACTTCATCATCAACAAAAAGGACATCCCCTCAGAGACCCCATCTGAAACTCACCAACTACAAAGACCACAGGTAGATAAAGCCACTAAGATGGGAAGAAAACAGCACAAAAAGGATGAAAACATCTAAAACCAGAATGCTTCTCCTCATCCAAGGGATCACAACTCCTCATTAGCAAGGGAACAAGGCTGGATGGAGAATGAATCTGATGAATTTACAGAAACAGCTTCAGAAGGTGGGTAATAACAAACTTCTCTGAGCTAAAAGAACATGTTCTAACCCAATGCAAAGAAACTAAGAACCTAGAAAAAAGGTTAGATGAGATGCTAACTAGAATAAACAGCTTAAAGAAAAATATAAATGACTTGATGGAGCTGAAAAACACAACATGAGAACTTCGCAAAGCATACACAAGTTTCAATAGCCTAATCGACCAAGCAGAAGAAAGGATATCAGAGATTGAAGATTAACTCAATGAAATAAAATAAGAAGGCAAGATTAGAGACAAAGGAGTGAAAAGAAATGAACAAAGCCTCCAAGAAATATGGGATTATGTGAAAAGACCTAATCTATGATTGATAGGTGTACCTGAACATGGTGGAGAGAATGAATCCAAGCTGGAAAACACTCTTCAGGATATTATCCAGGAGAACTTCCCCAACCTAGCAAGGCAGGCCAATATTCAAATCAAGAAAGTACAGAGAACACCACAAAGATATTCCTCAAGAACAGCAACCCCAAGTCACATAATCATCAGATTCACTGGGGTTGAAATGAAGGAAAAAATGCTAAGGGCAGCCAGAGAGAAAGGTCGGGTTACCCACAAAGGGAAGCCCTTCAGACTCACAGCAGATTTCTCAACAGAAACCCTATAAGCCAGAAGAGAGTGGGGCCAATATTCAACATTCTTAAAGAAAAGAACTTTCAACCTAGAATTTCACATCCAGCCAAATGAAGCTTCCATAAGCCAAGGAGAAATAAAATCCTTTATGGACAAGCCATTGCTCAGAGATTTCATCACCACCCGGCCTGCCTTACAAGAGATCCTGATAGAAGCACAAAACAGAAAAGAACAACTAGTACCAGCCACTCCAAAAATGTACCAAATGGTAAAAACCATCAACACAATGCACAAACTGTGTCAACTAATGGGCAAAACAACCAGCTAGCATCAAAATGCCAGGATTAAATTCACATATAACAATATTAACTGTAAGTGTAAATGGGCTAACTGCCCCAATCAAAAGAACCAGACTGGCAAATTGGATAATCTCATGTGCAAGGATACACATAGGCTCAAAATAAAGGGATGGAGGAAGATTTACCAAGCAAATGGAGAGCAAAAAATAAAAGCAGGAGTAGCAATCCTAGTCTCTGATAAAATAGACTTTAAACCAACAAAGTACAAAAGAGACAAAGAAGGGCATTACATAATGGTAAAAGGATCAATGCAACAGAAAGAGCTAACGATCCTAAATATATACGCACTCAATACAGGGGCACCCAGATACATAAAACAAGTTCTTAACTACCTACAAAGAGACTTAGATCCCCACACAATAATAGTGGGAAACTTTAACACCCCCCTGTCAATATTAGACAGATCAATGAGACAGAAAATTCACAAGGATATCCAGGACCTGACTCAGATCTAGACCAAGCAAACCTAATAGACATGTACAGAACTCTCCACCACAAGTCCACAGAATGTACATTCTTCTCAGCACAACATCATACCTACTCTAAAATTGACCACATAATTGGAAGTAAATCATTCCTCAGCAATTGCAAAAGAACAGAAATCATAACAGTCTCTCAGACCACAGTGCAATCATATTAGAACTCAGGATTAAGAAACTAACTCAGAACCACACAACTTTATGGAAACTGAACAACCGGCCCTTGAATGTTGAATGGATAAACAATGAAATGAAGGCAGAAATAAAGATGTTTCGAAACCAATAGGAACAAAGCCACAACATACCAGAATCTCTGGGACACATTTAAATTAGTGTCTAGAGGAAAATTTATAGCAATAAATGCCCACAAGAGAAGCAAGAAAAGTTCTAAAATCGACACCCTATCATCAAAATTGAAAGAGCTAGAAGAGCAAGATCAAAAAAACTCAAAACATAGCAGAAGACAAGAAATAACTAAGATCAGAGCAGAACTGAAGGAGATAGAGACACACACACACCAAAACCTTCAATAAATCAATAAATCCAGGAACTGGTTTTTAGAAAAGATCAACAAAAGAGACAGATCACTAGCCAGATTAATTAAAAAGAAAAGAGAGAAGAATCAAATTGATGCAATAAAAAACGATAAAGGAGATATCACCATAGATTCCACAGAAATACAAACTACCATCAGAGATTACTACAAACAACTCTATGCACATAAACCAGTAAACCTGGAAGAAATGGATAAATTCCTGGACACTTGGACCCTCCCAACCCTAAACCAGGAAGAAGTTGAAACCCCGAACAAACCAATAACAAGGGCTGAAGTTGAGGCAGCAATTAATAGCCTACCAACCAAAAAAAGCCCAGGTCCAGATGGGTTCACAGCCGAATTCTACCAGACATACAAAGAGGAGTTGGCACCACTCCTTCTGAAACTATTCCAAACTATAAAAAAGAGGGAATCCTTCCCAAATCATTTTATGAGACCAACATCATACTAATACCAAAACCTGGCACAGACTCAACAAGAAAAGAAAACTTCAGGCCAATATCCATGATGAACATAGATGCAAAAATCTTCAATAAAATACTGGCAAACCAATTACATCAGCACATCAAAAAGCTTATCCATCACAATCAAGTAGGGTTCATTCCAGGGATGCAAAGCTGGTTCAACATATGTAAGTCCATAAACGTAATCCACCACATAAACAGAACCAAAGACAAAAACCACATGATTATTTCAAGATATGCAGAGAAGCCCTTTATGCTAAAAACTCTCAATAAACTAGGTATTGACAGAATGTATCTCAAAATAATAAAAGCTATTTACGACAACCCACAGCCAATATCATACTGAATGGGCAAAAACTGGAAGCATTCCTTTTGAAATCTGGCACTAGACAAGGATGCCCTCTCTCACCACTCCTACTTAATATAGTATTGGAAGTTCTAGCCAGAGCAATCAGGCAAGAAAAAGAAATAAAGGGTATTCAATTAGGAAAGGAGGAAGTCAAATTGTCTCTATTTACAGATGACATGATTGTATATTTAGAAGACCCCATTGTCTCAGCCCAAAATCTCCTTAAACTGATGAGCAACTTCAGCAAAGAATCAGGATACAAAATCAATGTGCAGAAATCACAAGCATTCCTATACACCAATAACAGACTTAAAGAGAGCCAAATCAAGAATGAACTGCCATTCACGATTGCTACAAAGAGAATCAAATACCTAGGAATACAACTAACAAAGGATGTAAAGGACCTCTTCAAGGAGAACTACAAACCACTGCTCAAAGAAATAAGAGAGGACACAAACAGATGGAGAAACATTCCATGCTCATCATTACGAAGAATCAATATTGTGAAAATGGCCATACTGCCCAAAGTAATTGATAGATTCAACACTATCCCCATCAAGCTACCTATGACCCTCTTCACAGAACTGGAAAAAAACAGGTTAAACTTCACATGGAACCAAAAGAGAGCCCACATAGCCAAGGCAATCCTAAGCAAAAAGAACAAAGCTGGAGGCATCATGCTACCTGACTTCAAATTATACTACAAGCCTACAGTAATCAAAACAGCATGGTACTGGTACCAAAACAGAGATACTGACCAACGGAACAACAGAGGCCTTGGAGGCAACGCCACACATCTACAACCATCTGATCTTTGAGAAACCTGACAAAAACAAGCAATGAGGAAAGGATTCCCTGTTTAATAAATGGTGTTGGGAAAACTGGCTAGCCATGTGCAG